>JAHWXV010988402.1:0-14649 GCA_024586415.1 Phrixothrix hirtus | reverse complement strand
GCAACGATTATTTAAATTATTTTGTTTTAATTTCATAAATTTGCTCATTAAGGTTTAAGTAAAATATTATAAATTCTTTAATAAGTTGGAATAGTTGGAAAGCAATTTTTGCAGAAATACATTTATGAATTTCAAATTATTAAAGAAGAATGAACTGACGTCATTTCTCCAATTTAGTCTAAACCAATCTTTGATTTCATTCAGATTTAATTCTTTTAATTATTGTTTCATTTATTTAAGTAGTTTATGTTTTCAACTCATGCATTATAAAATGATAGACTCAATAATGAATGTTTTTGTATGCATAACTTTGAACCACATGGTTTGTTATTAAATAATGATTGTTATATCATTGTTGTTATTTATATTTTGTAAGCATTTTATGTAGGTAAGCATAACATGATTAATAGGAAATCGACCTCCCTGAATCTACCACTCGAAATCTCTTGTTTTTTTATTTGTTACTTATTAACTATTGACAGTATTTTTTAAATTTAGTAAGTTAATAAGTATCAAAATTTACGTAACAGCTTTTTCTCGAATTCGCGTAGAGGTTGTGTGTCGTTTTGGTTTTGTTTACTTACGTCGCAGGATAAAATTATTTATATTTTGCTTATCTAGGTGGATCGTCGTGACGGGTGGGTTCCTTTTACAGGGCTCGTTTGAAGGCGAAGTTTATTATTCGTACCTAGCTAGATTATAACACAAGTAACAAGGCAATAAACCTTAAGAAATCATATATTGTTCTAATGAAAATAAATTAATGATTAATCACAGGATAAAAATATATACAGAATAATAATAAAGGTTTAAATAATTATACGAGTATTATCTAGACATCTAATTCTAAAACAAATATATAAAAACTGAAATTAATGAAATGGAGTGATTGTTTAAGTGTTGTTTGCGTTTACAACAGTGACAACTAGTATTAAACTTTACCACGCTAAGTTCAATTAACAAATATGTTTTGTTATTACTGACGGCACTTATCGGGGATTGTTGGTAGCTATTTTTAGGTTATGCATGTTTACAGATTTGTTGACGTGATAACTTTTACTGCAGCCTCGTTACTTTGTATTCTATGGAAGTTGTAATTAATTTTGATTTTAAACAAAAAAGAAATTAAATCGTTATTTTGAATTAACCATAGTTTTGAATATTTAATTTGATGGTATTATTATTACAATGTCGCCGAGGTATTTCCGTATATTCTCGGAATTCTAAGAATACATTCTGATATACAGGCCGTTTCTAACTAATTTATTTTTACGTTTTTCCAAAATTTAAGAAGCGCCTACAAATTTATCGAGTTTGAACCCGCGCCCTTGGGCCCAGAGATAAACGTGATAGCTATAATACCAATAGACCGTGTCTGAGCCCAAATATTAAAATTACATTGGTTTTTATATCATTAGAAATAACTGTAAAAATGTCATGTACCTATAAGCAAATCTTTAACAACATTCTATAAAATAATTTTTATTTCTTCAGTTATCGAATAAAATATTAAATGCGTGTTAAAACTATTTAAAAACTAATAATTGTAACATTGTACCATTGTAAACAACTATTTCGTCTTATAAATTTCTTTTAACTGCAATTTTATATTTCATTTTTGCTAGAAAATTTGATATAGGCTTTTTTTAATTGTGAGGTGACATCATAGTTGATAGTTTAGTGTTGCCACCTTAAAATATTACATTAAAATAATTTTGTTATGGAAGTTTTAATTACATTTTCGTCTACATGCGGTGGTGTTTTGCATGGTTGCCAAAAATTTGTTTACGGATTTGGTGTTACTGTAATGGAGGTTATTTATTACATTTAGTGCATAAAGATTAAACATAAGACTTATGATTAATTTTAAATAACATTTAAATAACATCAACAATAATCTTTCTCAATTCCTGGGTTGTTAATAACATAGCAGCGTCATATCATCATTAAAATAAAAAACCTATAGCTTTACAAAGCAACGTTAGCATCTAGTTCCTTTAAACTACGACGTCACTTATCTAGCTATTTGAATAAAGTATATTGTAATGCTGCTTTTTATGGTGCACAGAATCTTTAGGTGTATCTTTAAGACTGCACAGCACAATACCATGTTAGTAGGGTTTAATGAATTTCTCATACAAAAAACATTACTTTATTCTACAAAATTATGATTAGTATAGGGCTTTCTCCATATTTAGATAGGAAATAATTAATTTAAACGTTTTTAGAAAAGACGCACATTTTATTCCTAAAATATCTTACAAAATTAAATAAGAGCTACTTCATATGTTGAAGAGGGAAGACTCTGCAAAAGGAATTTTTTAAAAATCAAGTAATTTAAAGATGGGTACTTTAATTAGCGTAATGATTGATCTCCTAGGGAAAATAAGACCTTACTGGTCCTTGCTCTGTCCAACCAAAGGATTATAAAAATTACCTTGCAGTGCGAATTCTACTTTATGGATGTTGTAGGCTCTAGATCAATACTGGCTTTTGAAATTATCACTTAAATATGCCCACTGAATAGCATTTGACGTGCAAATGGCAATGTAATTCGCATCAATTATGTTGAATATCGATTGGAATCATTAGGGAAACAAATTAGCATGATCACATGTTTGTCAGTTGAATAGGAATGTCACTTTTTGGTTTTCAGTTTCTTTTTCCACTTTTCGAAAAACAGCTCATTTTTATTTAATCATATAATTAAAATTGTTATCGTCACAAAGCTTATACCTAGTAAGATTAAAGAGTTTCCAACCTAACTCTGATTTAGTAGAAGAAAATTAAATAACCGTTTTTATTTAATTCCTTTAATAACATTCTAAAACGTAAAAATAGTTCGAACGCTTCCCTTTAAGATATTCTAAATCCGGAAGATTTAATTTTCTCATCGGCCTCCAATTATTCCCCCGCAGGTTCGAATTCAATGTAGAGAAAAGATAGGAGTCGCGTAGGAACAGGTCTGGACTATTAGGTGGCCGACCCAGTTGATTGAAACCTCACTCTTAACACAATATTAATGTGTGCACAGGTCCATTGTCGTATAATAGAAGTATATCTCGATGTACTTTGCCACGTCATTTTTGTTTAGTGTCCTTTCTCAATTAATGTGTTACAGAAATGTAACATTCTCCAATAACAGCAGTGTTGCGTTCTTTAAAATCAATTAGAAGAATTCTTTCACATTCCTAAAAATTAGTGACCATTACCAGCTTTTAGAATTCAGTTATCTTTGCTCTTATTGCATGATAAACTCGGACAACAGCACTTCATCGAATACTTTTTGAAAAAGAATCTTGGCAAAGCTAACGTTTGCTAACTTCTTTTTCTTGGCCCTCGTAAAGCAATTACAATTCAGTGCAACCTCTGTTCTTTTTGAATTGGCGAAAGAAATTTCGGTAGCCATCTAGCATTAAGCTTATTCATTGTACGATGCTCATGCAGAATTCGAAATACCTTTGTTTGAGATAGGTTACATTTTGCTGCTAATTATTTTGTTTTGAACCGCCCATCTTCCAATATCTTTTGCTTCACAATATTAATGTTTTCCTTGGTAATCGCTTTTGTAGGCTTTCCTGAACAGGATACGCCTTCAATGAAGTCCTTTCCTAAATAGAGTTGTTTTAGTTATTCTTTTATAGTGGAAAACGAAGGGCAAGAATCGCTCTTCAATTTCTGTGGGGTTTTTCCCTTCTTGCGTTGGCCGTTTTATCACCGCATACTGAATTTTGATCATTTTAGGCAACATCAAGTCTTCCAACAAATCTATCAAACGTACTACTGAAGTTTCAAGGCCATATTTTAGTTGCAGCGCTATAGAACATACGATAGGGAGTTTCCAGCATAACATCTGTCAAATGATATTTCAACGTGTTTAGGTCTAGAACTTTTGAAGCTTACTACTGCTTCTTCCTAAGAAGTTTTAGAAAGTAGGAACTATAAAACTTCCATGAATTACGTTGTTAGAGTTCGTCAAGCGTCAAAATTCCATAGGTTATTACATAGAAACTAAGTTTGCGTCTAATATCTGCAGCGTTCAGTATATTTTGAAAATCTCAACATTTTTTATTAAATAAATAATATATAAATAAGTTTCCCAGGGGAATTGATATTTTTATGTCGAAATATCCATTTCGATGCGCATCATCAATATCTGCATGAGATTTTTCGCGAACTCCATTCGTATAAATAATCTAACGGTATTCTTTTAAGTTTCGTCTTGGACAATTAGATTTGATTCTCCCGTTTATGTTAGGAGAATTTAATTTACGTTGTTTGTAAACTTTAGAGCTTATTAATGTCACGATCACATATACGTGACACAAAGTAAGATGATTTACATTTCTAGCTTCCACGGATTTAAACTCATCTTCCTCTTGACTAGTCCAACAGCGTTACTCAGCAGTCCAAGAAAAGATAACGCAATATTGCGTCTTCTGGCTTTTATAACATTCGGACATCCCACTCCGTCCTTTTTCTATTACCCAATTACCCAAATTTCAAATTATTAGTTTGGTGTTTGAGACAGAAAACTAAACTTCTGTTCTAATCGCGGTTATTTTCCTTTACGCTTCAAGGCTTCAATCTCGGTTGCTTTTTTATGACGTCGGCAAATAGTGCTTCCCTTTAGCGGTATCTTTACCATAAAATATTTTATGTAAAATGTTTCTTGCATAATTCCATTTTATATCCCATTGCTTTGAAGTTTATTTTAAAATTCACTCGCAATTTGTTTATTACGGTGCACTTTGAAACTCGTAAAAATATTTTTGCACTTTCGGGACTAAAATGCAATTTTTAGTCACTTGTTTCCAAGACTAAAGCAACACTTTTAACTTTAAAGGACTAAAATTTTACTTTAGTCCTACGGGAGATAAAGTAAATTTAATCCCGTTTACCATGGCAATAACAAAAATTAACTAATCAAAATTACATATTGCTGAAAGCGTTTCTATATCGCTTCGTAAATTAAACTCAAATAACATTTGCCGTGAAGCATGCATTAATAAATCGAATAATCTGTCAATGTTAAAGTAATGCAATTTTACTTTCTTCGACCTTTTTGATTTCAAATTTTCAATGTTAGACAGCGTAATTGTTTAATTATTAATTACGTTGTCTAACAACTCATATTCATTCGTGCATTTTTGTAATTTCAAGGTGAAATAAATATGTTAATTAATTTGTGTTCGGCAAAGAAACTGCTAACTTCTTGATAATTACGATATAACAGTATTTACAAAATCTTTGATGAAATCCTTTCTTATAAAGAATCATACGAATCATCAAGTCTTGTAAGCAAATATAATAATAAATACACTTCGTTTGTTAACGAAGTCATGAATTAACTTAATTTATAGAATAATTTCACCCTTCTAGATAACACATGTCTCATCACATCAAAAACGTGTTCCAATCCAAAATATAAGCATAATTATTATGTTTATCACAATTACCATAAGGTTAGTATTGTAGTCTGAAACGTAGATGCAGCACAAATCTCCAGAGCTAAACCGTTGTGTTTCTGTTTCACGGAGCTCGACATGTCAACTTCATATTATACATGAATGTTTCACGTGGCAGTAAACCTGTTAAACGATTTTCACTAATTAAGCTGCTTAGTTCTCCTAACTCTTAAAATGTATTACTTATGCAGAGAAAAACTTCAAATTTCATTTTTTGGGCACAAGTAACACTGGTTTATGACACAATTAATATATTTAGTTTCAATTGTCACTACACAAAACGGAACAGTAGGATTTCGTTAAACTTTTCAGTTTTGTGCATGGTTCTATTGATCTCAATATGTTTAGATACCCAATAATTTAAAATTACAGTAATTAATATTTACATTATTTAATAAAAATTGGTAATATCAAGTGAAACATCTATTCATGTTGTTTAAAAATTTGCAAGTACCGTGATACCAAATTTTTGTCCCAGAAGATAAAATATATCGGCATTTAACATATGATTAAAAGGCACGAACACCAGTCGATAAGGGAATCCTTATAAAGTGTGTATTATATTTATCTAAGACGAGTAAAGACAATTGCCCTTCAGTTTAAATTAGGTGAAATTTTTAACAGTCTCTTTGACTTAGATGTATTACATTGGGTTGCTTTCCGGCTGTTAAAAGTCTATGTAATTTAAACTTACTTTATATAAATTAAATAAATATTAAAAATATTTATAAAATATTATATTAAAATATTATAAAATATTTATAAGATGTGAATCCTTTGCGACTGCGCACTTACATTCACAACTGAAGTATAATTGTCTTTGCCCATTTTAAATAAATATAATACACACTTTATAAAATCGTTTGTCGACTGGTGTCGTACCCTCATTAGCTCAGTAAAACAAAATCTGGGATTGAGTCCCAGACGAGGAACGGATGCTTATAAATTTGCTATTGGTGTATCTTTGATACAGATGTAGTGCATTGGCTTTTTTCGGACTGCTAAAAATTTCATCTAATTTAAATTTACTTTATATAAAATTATATAAATATCAAAAAATATATGTACATACTGACACATACTTCAGTCTATGGTGTGAATCCGTTGCGACTATATAGGCTCACCTCCACATCTGAAGTATAATTGTCTCTACTTTATAAGGGTTTGTTTATCGACTGGTGTCGTACCCTCGTTAGCTTAGTGGTAGAAAGTTGGCGCGTAAATCTAAAGACGTGGGATCGAGCCCAGACGAAGAACGAAATTTTATAAATTTATTGGTAAATCTTTGATCCAAATGTATTCCATTGGTTTGTTTATCGGTTGTTAAAAATTTCACATAGTAATATAAAGCATTAAATTTTGACAGTTTAGGCTAATTTTAAGTTGTAAATCGATGTACAAGTACAAACAAATCTCAACCGAAGAAATTTGTTATATTGGAGGTTGAACAGTTTTAACACAGACTCCCAGAGCCCATCTTTTAATCACCATTGGTACTAATGCTTTAAAAAAATTACACTCTAAGCTTATCGGCTGGAATTTTTGCAGTCGACTCTCGGTCTATAACTTACGTTAACCGTGTGAAAAGTGCGTTATTTATAAGACAACATACGTAATGAATACTTATATTATTTTGTAAAAATGCTCTCATGATATAATAATAATTTATATTTTATTTATAAATAAGAAATGATTTATACTCTCCGTTTATAAATATTTAGAGAGATGTAAAAATTACACTTGTAGTGACGTCAATTCTTTATCTTATCAGAGATTTAACCAAGTGCTACCCGAATTTATAAAAAACAAATTTCTGTATATTTATATTAATGTATATTTCTAAATTTATAAATACGTACATTTATGTAAAAGTAGCAAGGTTTTCTATAAATTCATACCGTAGACGAAATGAAACCAAGAAAGTGTGATTCGGTGAAAATACATATTACTTACATATTACTACATTACTATATATCACCTACATATATTCTAGAATATTTAAAACCCCTGTTTTCAAAATTTTAAAATTATATGTATATATTATATATAAATGCAGTGTAAAGTCTTGATTATGGGTTAAGTTGTTTTTTTGTTTTAATGTCGGCTATTTTCGTCTAGATTATTTGTGTTTAACATTTTTAAATATTTATGTTTTAATATTTGATAGATTGACCGTGAAGAACATATCGGTAAGGTATACATTGATTAATCATGCCTACTTAAGCTGACTCTTAACCTGTTGGTCAAGTATTCCGTTTATTATCGAAGGCATACTTGTTACTCACTTATGTTAATCTAATTTGGCTATACCTAATCTGGTTTCTATTATTCATTTAAGGAGAACTACGCATAGTTATTACATATGAAAAAATTTTAAAAGGTTTAAAATATCAAAATACAAGAATATGCGATGTATGTATATTTGGTAACTTAGCGTTTTCAAATTCAAATATAAACTTGTTGAAAGTACATATTAGCGATTATATACATATGTATATACATTATCAAAATTTCATAACTTATATTTGCTTTGTCTAGAAATTTTCATTTATAATTAGTGATGCATGGTAAATATTTGTTTATAGAAATGATTCCAAAATAAATGTTTACACTTAAGGGGCTACGGATAGGGAGTAGGCAACTTATATTGCAATTATCAAATATTATTAGTTTATAAGAGTTGCTGTTAAAAATTTTAATGAAGCGTTCTATAAGGACCAGTGGAATAGTATTAATTTATAAAAAATAGTTTTATCCATATTTTTTAATTAATTACGGAAAAAACCTAAATTACCGTTTTTTTAATATTACGTTTTCATAATTAATTAAATAATGCGGATAAAGCTTTTTTTTATAAATTAATACTATTCCACTAGTCCTTAAAGAACGATTTTTTAAAATTTTTAACTGCAACACCTAAAAAAAATAATATTTGATTATTGTATATGGGTTGCCTAGTCCCTATCCGTAGTCCTCTTAAGCAAGTAACAGAAATTAATGTTGGTATAAAATTGGCATAAACAATCCAAGCATTTTAAAATCAATATTAAAAAAAATTAGAAGTTTTTAGTAGTGTAACTATCTATACCACAGATTATAAAATCTTAACTATGTATATATAATTCATTTTTTTAATTAACAAAAAAATATACACTATTTACTTATTTAATTTTAAAAATGAATTACGTATTTAAAGCTGCAAAGTTTGTACATATTTTGTGTCAAGAAATTACAGCTATCTTAAACCAGAATACTTGTGGAGGGCAGTCCTCTTTGACAAACATGTACGGTTTTGAAATATTAAGTAAAGCAGTTGTTGGCGAATAAATTTTTATTAATATCGTTAAACAAAATCGTCCATAATTAACAGGGTACAGGTGTTTAAGTCTACGTTCAAACACTATTTGATAAAGGTTGTTACTTGAGATCTTGCGTGTCTTTTCGTGTCTACTAATAAATAATTCTGGATAATGATAATGTAGCCAATCAATTATTGTTGTTACCGCCCCTTTGCTATGCTCGACATTTTGAGTATTAGGAGTATTTGTATTCTACTTTATTGCGTCTCTTTAGTCTTCCAAGAAGTATATTAATTGTTACCAACATTAGGTAAACCTTTCAAAATATTTTCAGATTTCAATAATTATTTCTCAGTTGCGAAGTTATAAAAATTTGGAAGATAGAAAATAAATTTTTACATTGGACAACTTAATAAATAAATGTGCACAAAGCTTTAAAGTTCAGAAATATAAATTTCTCAGTTTTTCAGTGCATATATGTGCATCTAAGTCCAAGTCATACAGACATAGGTTATACTACGTACTTGACCAACTACACTTTGAGCTGTCTATTGTTAAACTAAAAGGATGAAACAACGCCAAAGAATTTTTATTAAGGCAATATTAAGAAAAAATTCGTTATTAACGCATCCACAATATTAAAATTAATTATCGCAAAAGATTATGCGAATATGTCGTTTGTTTAAATGTGTTCCCTCTTAGTTCAGAGAGATCTAATCTGATTTATTTATTATTATTAACAATTAAAAAAAAATTGAAAAGGCACATTTGCGCTATTACACAAACTGTACACTAAAACTTTAATTCTTGATGAAATAGATAGCCAAGCTACATGTAGTTTTTGATAAAGTTTACTAATGTACCCTACATCCAACTGTAACTATTTACACAATGAGTTGATTGTGAATTAAAAATAGTCTAATGTCTATTTCTTTAAAAAAATTTATTAATAAATGATATTCAATATTTAGTACGTTTGAATGCATTTAATTCTTCATTCAACAGCAATAAATGTTGTTTGCAGAACACCAACAATAATGAAGTATCTTTTAAAATTTTATTTTGACCAAGCAAGAGAAATTCGATCTTTCTCTCTATTTTTGTGAATGAATGAGGTGTATAAATACCTGGTTTAAGTTTCTGAAAGTATTTCAAAGTAACCCTATATATCGATCAACTTTTGAAATACATAAAGCTGTTAAATATGAATGTATATATAAAATTTATAATTGTTCCGGTATTTATATTTAGATGGACTCAAGAATGTGCGTAACACACTACTGCACAAAGTGTCCGTAATTGTGTCATTTATTATAATATAAAAAATAAATTTTTTTATTAAACAGTAAGAATGTAGAAATATCAATATACACACAACTGTAAATATAGGCTGTTTAAAGAAAATTTCAGTACAAGATGTTTTTGCGTCTAATTTTGACGATATATTAAGAATGTCAAGGAGTATTTAATGAGATGCAACGAAAGTAGTCGCCATCTAAGGTGTTCCAAATGTATACGAAATAGGACATATTATAGTCCAATTCAAAGTTGGAATGTTGTTTTTCGAACATAGCTGGAAAACAGATTTATTATAAATAAAGGACTGGCACAACATATTCTTCTAGAATATTTTTGCCAAACTCTACCAATTGGAATTAATTGAAGGATATACAGACAATAGCGTTCATTTGTTTGTCCTAATACACGAACTCGTTATCGATCCAATGAATATATCGGAAAACCAACCACGTTTACAGTGGTTTTTATTCCAATCTGCGCGTTCTCATGTAAATTATAAGCAAGATCTGCAATTTGCTGTCGTCAAAGCGACAGCCGTTGCTGGTCTGGGGGGTGTTTAAGTTATTTGCTGCTATTATTTTTAAGGTTTCAGTACTGCTTTGAATTTATAAATCTTCGTAAGATCTAATTGGAAGCTTCGTGCGTTGATGACGCAGTCTGAGAACAGTAAACCTCAAAAAAGATTTTATATCGCTGTTATAGAACATAGCCTTCTTGGTCGTGTAATATAATATCTAGTTCCATTCCCGTTACATTAAGCCCTATGGTAGTTTTATGATAGTTGCGCATTTTTTTTATCAAAATCGCTATTTTAAAAATTCAACTCCGTTACAAGGCTAGTTAAGAAGTTATGTAAAATTACAAGAGATGGCACCACTAGAATAAATTTAATATTACTTTGTTAATATCTATTCCTCTAGATGGCGTGTTTGACAGCCATTTAAAATAAACCACTTGTATCAGTTTTGCTAGAATGGAAAACTGATTTTCGCGTTCTTATTTAGCATTACCTTCTGCGTGGAAAAACACACAAAAGCGTGACAGGTATTATTAGGACACTTCTCCATCAAATAAAATGATTCACAAGTGTTTGAATGCGTTACGTTATGGTTGTACAAGCGTTTGCGATGCTGAGTAGGTCAAAATGCCCGTACGTCAAAAATAACAAATGTGCTAGCAGATCATTGAATGAAAGTGTGTAAGATTGTGGAGGCTTTAAACTTGTCGATTGGTACATGATGATTTGGATATGCAAAAGCTTTCTGCAAGATCGATGCCACGTTTGGTGACCGTTGTTAACCGTTTGTGGACTAAAAACGTAATCGTTCAATGACTTCTGGAGTATTTGTTGAAACTCTTTAAGCACAATACATCTGAATTTTTTATGCTTGGATCCAATCAATCGACACAATTGGTAGCAGTTAATTGAAGTGCACCAATAAAGACAAAAGTGATGCTATCGACTGATAAAGCCATAACAACTAATTTTTGGGATCTTTACGAAATAATTTCCATTAGCTATCTCTACAAAGGTAGTGTAATAATAGGAGAGTTGGTCATATTTGGGAAAGAAAAAAATTTTTTTCAGCATAGTAATACACCACTACAGTCTTTAGCGATTGCAACTGTGTTTCCAAACGCTTCCACATGCCCCATATGCACTAGAGCATTTGTTATTTCCAAACATGGCTTGCTGATAAGAAATTCTCATCCACTGCAGAAGTGATCGCCGAATTAGATGCGTATTTTGCAGATTTTAATAAATTTTATTTTACTGAAGGCACTAAACGGTTTGAATATCGTTGAAATAAGTGTATTGAGTTGGAGAAGGACTATGTTGAAAAATAAAATGTTGTTTTAATTTTACCTGACCTATTAAACGTATTCGTATTGCAATCCAGTTAAGAGTCTACTGAGTGGTAAATTACCAGGTATGGCATAAGTCAGTACATATTAATCGCTTTTCGTATTATTTTGCCAAAGCATGTTTATTAAATCCATAGTTCCACCGAGTTACATCATTTAATCATTCCAAGAGTATTCCAGCGTGAGTACGTATACTCGTTTTAAGTACAGTTTAGAAGAACATGTTTTTTTGTACAAGTACAATACCGATTACGAAAAGATTTTACATCTTAATATTTTACACATTTCCGAATTCACTATTGCCGCGTGTGAAAGTGTATAAAAATATCCATCAAAAATTTCAAACAACAGGGTTTATTATCGATAAATCTCGCAGTGATCGACTTCCGTCGTAAATCCTATTTAATCATCTCGTCGCGCTTCGACAAATCTCCGTTTTTATGAGCGTAGTTTGAGCCGTAAGATGGAAAATTCGGGAATGAAGGTTTATCAACCCAGTCGTTCATGGAGTTTGCTGAACGCTACGTAGTTCACGCGGAAGCTGATCCTAATTTTTTTAAAACAAGTTTATGGAGTGATGAGGCAATGCTTTTAAATTAAGTGGCTGTATCAACAGACATAGCTGTCTTTACTGGGCTTAGCTATCCAAGAAGAATTAAATGTGCCTGGCGTTACAGTATGGCCTGGAATATGTTTTGAAGGAATTGTTGGTCTTTACTTTATTAAGGGCGTTGTAAATGGTGAAAATGATCTTAAAATGTTACCTGCACTAAAAGTCGAACTTGAAAACAGCCCTTTATTAACCGAAAAAACCATGCTCTTTCAACCAGGTGCCTTTATTTTTGAGATTGTGTGTAAATTTTTGGACGCAAACTTTCCAGGTGGATTGGTCGACGAGATCGCATATAACCGCCCAGGTCCCCATGTTTGACCCCGTGTCACTGCTTTATGGGGTACCCTAAAAGATAGAGTTTTCTGTCATAACTTGCCAAATGTTGATGTTATGAAGCAAGTAATTACTGACGAAATGAAAGCGATATCAAAAGATAAACAATTATTGCATCGCATATATTCCGCTGTCAAATAACATGTTTGATGTGTATTGAAGGAGAAGTAGGTCATTTTGCGCATAAACATTAAGAAAGAAATTGTATTCGTTGTAACGCCACGTTTTGATTATAAAAAAAACTGATTCTAAATGCCAGTTTCCATTTGTTTATTTTATTGCTAATCGCTTGCCTGACTTATGTTCTACCCGGTACCTACATATAAACCAACCTTAACAATTACATTATACTTTTCTTGCATATTTTCACACGCTTTCTTTAGATTTTGTCAAATCAAATACTATTTATAAAAAGCAAGGGCGGTCTCATAGATATTCCTTTCCTACATCTTACATTTTGTAAAATTACTCAATTTTATATAGAGCAGTGCGTTAGTTTGGGAACGATGTACTCGTATTTACAAGCTCACTTGTAGTTAATTTTTTCATATTTTTATTTTATAAATTGAAAAAGCCAAGTGTAAGGAATATCATTCAATGCTTTTACAATTTGTTCGTCATGCGTGTAGTATGGTCCATAAATTCCTTTAATTTGGAATTGATTGCTAACTATGAACGGTTATGCTGACGTCATCAATAGCTTACCGGCCGGCAGGTCACCCCACTACTTGCAGTTTGAGTATGTCCGATGTGGCTAATGTTGCATTAATTACATAGAATAAACACAATAAAATAGGCGTTAATTGCATTTGTATTCTGCTAGATTATAATTTGAGGTTTTGTTATTGCATTTTCATTTCTGTGCAGTTGTAATTACATTATGCATTAATAACAGTATATCATATACCAAGGGACTAAGGTGCCTCTTTTAATCCTGAGGCAGACGTTTATTTGGCGCGCGATAGCGAGCAAAATAATCTCTAGAGGGATTAAAAAAACTTTTGTCCTGTGGTATATAATGTGTATCCTAGAAGTCTTGGAATCAACTCTTACCAAGCCTTTGACAAAATAGGTGTTTTCTTATTTCACACATACAGTGTGTCTACGTACGTTGGCAAAACTTGTTTAATATTAATTTTACGGAAAAAAGTTATTCTTCATAAAAAATTCTCCATGGTCTAAATCCTAAAATTCGGCCATCAGATATCAAATTTTATCAGTCGTATACGAGGTTTGTCAAAAAACGTGATTTTTGCCCAAGAGTAAAATACCTTTATTTTTGGGAATATCGAGAAATATTATAAAGAGAAGATGTTTATAGTTAAAAATAACTTTCAAATATTCAACATTGTTTATTTACATTAAAAAACTATTTTGCTGGACAGTTTTTCTGCGATAACGTTGGAAAGTTAGGTTTGCACATTAATCTAGGATGCACTGGCATTTATTAAAAGTGATATTTAAACTATGCTGTGAGAATTGTCGAAACATCGAAAATTCAAGAAAACCTTAATAATCGTATTTTAAAAAGTGGCACGGTATAAACACATTTTTTAGACAGTCTAACAGTGTTTTTCATAGGTTTTAGAGATCCGTATTGTATAGTTTCATGTTTGATAGACGTATTTGTTTATGAAAAGGTAGATATGCCAGCAACATTGTTTGGAAGTGAAAATTTAGATTGTGCTAATAGTGTGTGATAAGTATAAAACATTTCGAGAAGCTGCAGACATTTTTAATTTCCGACATCCATATAAAAATATTCACAATG
>JAHWXV010988311.1:0-11480 GCA_024586415.1 Phrixothrix hirtus | reverse complement strand
TCCGCCATTTTGATTCGATCCGCCATTTTTGCCGCACTCTGTATATTTATTTTGACGCACCCTATATATTTATTTTGAAGCACACTGTATATAAATTTTTAACACGCCCTGTATATATGTTTGCCGCAGGCAGGTCATTAAAAATCAATTATGCCGCGGGGGGTCATTAAAAACCGGTTTTCAAGGTTGGGCATAAATGCTGGGCCAGAACTCCCTATCTCCCTCTACTCATAAGCCTCGCGGTGTTCGACTATTGTGCGTTTAATCCGAATCTGTAGTATGCTTTACAAATTACCTCCTACATCTACAGTTAGAGTGCATCAAATATTTGTAATGTGATAAAAAGTATTATTCGTTCTAGTTGAAAGAACCCAACTTTGTCAATTCAGTAATGATTAGAAGAATTCTTTTTTACCTGTTTCTTATTTTTCTTATCAAATATTATCAAATATTCTCTACTAACGTTAAAGCTGTAAAATGTTTTAAAACAGTAGTTTCTATTATACACATTATATAGATGGTATTAAAGAATATTTCTTGCAAACGCTGGGTAAGGGAAGTACTGCACCGGTGCTTAGAGTTTTGCAGCGGATCGTTCCTTCGTAGACGCCCACATAGGCTGAACATGACAGAGGCATCATTTTAATTCTATATACAAGTCCTTGTCAGTTTTAACCTCACTCTTCCAATTGTTTGAATGGATTAGGTTTAAATATTGCACAATAGGTATTGTTATTATTATTTTATATATTTTTATTATTTGACAACGATTAGTCCGATGGCAAAGTTAGTTCTATAGTTAATATTTCCCACCAAGAATTATGTCGCAACATTAGGTTGAGGTTTGTCAATGTATGAACCGATATTGCTCGCAACAGATAATTATTATGATGACGTTGTCACACAGAAAGCCTTGTGAAATGTCAGATACCATACTTCTAAAGATATGGTGCACTTTTAAAAGAAAATTCAGTTAAGTTAATTATCAAAATCTGACAAAGTCCTTATTTGAAATGCATAACGCTTTTAGAGAATTTTCTCAATATCCAGATATTCCCTATAAAGCTGAAAATAATTTCATAATTACTTCATCCTACAGTTAACCAGGGATTATCCTGAAAATCAAAGTCTATAAACATCAAAGGTACGAGGAACTCAGTAACCTTAAATCCACAGAATATGGTATTCGTGTTTAAAAGTGAAGTGAATAAAATTCTTGCAACCAACTAAACTTAATCTTAACAATAATATCGTTTTTTATACATGTATTACAAGCAGGGGACAAAATCTTGAAAATAAGAATTTTCAACTAAAATTGTCTCAAATGACTGAAATCTCGAACAAAAATAACGAATAGTAAAATGCTCAATCCAAAAATCGTCGAATTATTAATTGCTATGCCTAATGTTGTCATTCTTTTTAGTTTTTTTAAAAACTGAATTAATTTTATATAATGAAATACACTGTATAAAAGAATTCAATTACAACTTATTTTAATTTACAGTTTTATTTCAAAATACACATTTGCTCACTTTCTTACGGTTAAAGCGATCGGCTTATGTACGTTTCAAATTCATTTTTAATAAACTTTAATCCAATAATTAATCGAATTCTGTAAATTCGCTGTTCTTGAATAAAAATTCCTAGAATGCTTTACAATATCTCTTAGTAATCGACTTTCATGGTTGTTTTAGATATACCCGGTTAAATAAACTGTGATTTATCCTTCAAATGCGGAGAATTCCCCTTTGCTTGCGTAGTTTATTAACGATCTTATCATGTTAGTTTCCCGTTAAAGTTTTAAATTAGCTAATTAGTCTGGAGCTACAACTTCAGGTAGTTATACAATATTTTCAAATTTATGTTACTAAATATATAATTATGACTTAGCAAAAACGTTTCCAGGTATTGTCTCGAGTGTGAAATAAGTAGGTACGGGAATTGCCATTCATTTGCAACTAGCGACCTCTACTGTTAAGTTAATTCGTCAAATTCGTTTATCCAGAGGAATAGAATATATAGAACACCAGAGATTACTTGCAAAAATAGCAGGTCTAACCTATGGCACTTTTTATTACCAAAGAGCTTACAGCATGGAGTCCTGACGGCGAAACGGAACTAATTTTTATTAATCATTATCAGTCACCGCTTCATAAAGAGTAATTCAAGCTTTAAATTCTAATTTGACATATTTAGAAGATAAATTACTTTTAAGAACTATTGGTTATGCAGCAAATTACATTTAAGTGCTTAGCAAAGAATATTGCGTGGTGAACGCAAGTGTAATTTTTTTTTATGGTTTTAAATAATAATTAAACTCATTGTAGTCAGAGAGTGATTAAGTCGTTGCTGCTTATGAGGTTATAATTTTTAGATATTATATTATGTAAATATGGCGATTTAATTGTCGGTAATTCTATTTCGATGGCCATAAAGAGCTTAGTGCATATCCTGTTAACATTTTAACAACTCTTGAAATCCCTAAAATATACGTAAAACTCTTCTAAATCTATAGCTATAGTCCAGTTTACTAGATATAGATAACGAATGCTAAGAGTTCTAAACGCCGAACGGATTTGTATCAATCCGACGGCTAATCAAAATAATTCATCCCTGTATATATACAAGTAGTATCACATTCTTGAAATTAAGGTAAAGTATATTCGAAAAATGGAAGTTGTAGCGAGTATTTATTACTAAAATTACTAAAAGAGATTCGCTTAAGAACAACAATGCATCCACATTCAAAGACTAGGTCTTATATTATAACGTAATCGAGGTTTAATAATAAAATTATGGTAAAAAACTTTGTTGTATTTCAGCTCCTGTATTTGAAGAAATACTTAAAAAAATTTTACTACCTATTGTAACAAATATCAAACCATCACAGTACAATAATGTGATTATCAAAACTAATGTTTTTAAAGGCTGTATTAATGAAAATATCACGTGAGAACAGATTCACTGTAACACTTAGCGAGCGGTCCGACTGCAAAGGCATGAATTTGTAAACTAGTGTATAAATAATTACTAAACTACTCGTATATGTTGTATGAATTATTAATTAAACCATAGTCGTAAAGTAAATATTGTTAATAGCTTTATAATTTGGGGTGTTGGACTGACAACTGTCTAATAAAGCTATCTATTGATTAGTCAACCTTTCTATATTCTATTCTGATGTCTGCATGAGGGTATTAAAATCACGCACTAACAGTCACAGTGAAATACAAATTAAAATACAGTTAAGGTAAATGACATAAGTTTTTCGAATATAAATTATTAATAAATAATTGTCATATTAAATTTTAAATCTTTAGTCCAAAGTATTCTATAATAAAGTAATAAATTGTTATCCTTATTTATTTCTCAATATTAACAACTCTATTGAGTTATTTAAATCAAATGCAGTTTTCACATTACCATTAGCAATGTTGTTACATACACATTCCTGATTACGCGTTCTCAATAAAATCTTTATCATCCTGCTGATCAAAGGTGTAATAAGCAGCATAATAGTCTAAATTAAGTATTGCCGACTTTAAGGTAATATCGACTAAATGATCTTTGCTCCTGTACTGTAGTCACATTTTATTTGCACGCTTAATAAAATTTACTGAAATGCTCTCGATACTTCTTACACAATTGATGTCCAACATCTACTATTTTAAAAGTATAATTTAATTTTACTAGTTTATTTTCAGTATACCCCCATTCAGTTCAATGAAATTAAATTCGCAATGAGCCACGGTAAACCACAGAAATTTCACACAATCTTCTCGTAGCGCTTATGCCATTTTTTTAAGCAAAAATTGTTTGTGAAAATGATCTGACCAGGAGAGTTACAAAAATGGAGGTCTCGTTAATTGGTTAAAATCTTTAAATCTGTTTGGCAACGATACTTCTCAGTCTTTTAACTACTGTTCTATATCGTCTTTTCCCATGTAAGATACGAAATATTGAATCCAGCCTGCTATGGTATGGTGCTTGTTCGAGAACAATTACTGCTTGATCGGGAATGACCGTTAATACACATCTAAACTATTCTCATGATGGTGCTAATTAATTTCGTCCTGTTAATCAGATGACACCTTTTTTCAAATAAAACTTTTTATGAAGCCTGGCAAAGAACTCTCTTATCAGTTCTAACATAATTACAAATTGCCCTGCGCTAAAGGGATATTTAATTCTATCGCGATAACCATTGACTTCTTCAATGGTTCACCTGCACTGATCAAAACTGGCGCGATTTTCCGGCGCAACAAGTACCACCCAATCAAATTTCTTGGCGGATTTATGCAATCCATCATGCTTCGTACATATAAAGCATTATCCAGATTGCTTCTCTGTATAGTTTGACGGAACATAAGTAGTGGCTATATTATTCCAATCCATCACTGTTGGTTTCTTTTCTAGTATCCGTTAGGTAAAATTCATTTCTTTTACATATCTTTTGAACGAGGAATCGCAAACCTAGGGTGAATCTGATTCTTCGACATTTAAACTCTGATGAAGTTTCTGATTCTTGCATTTTTTTTCTGCTTCCACAAAAGTTATTTACCTTTACAAAAACCTCTTCGAACTCGCGGACATGTGTTGACACATTTGGTTTTTCTTGAATATTTATAGCTGAATTTGATTGAACCATCAATTAGGCGGTTCACAGAAAGTTTCCTTCAAACCCTGTTGTTTTTATATACCCGAGGTAAACAATAATGTTTTACGGACTTGCGTTACCAGTATCTTTGGATTTCAATTATATTTCCCTACATGTTTAACTTTATTGCTGTTATCACAGTAAGGAAACATGAGAAAGGAAATAATATCACCTACCTTAACAAAAAAGTTCAAACACACTTCAGGTTACTCTTCAATATGTAAATACGTTAATTGATTTTTATTTATGATATTCTATGTTACGTGAATTATAACATTTCTCTATTGACAACCTGCATTGAGTTATAAACCGCAATACTCTAACGCAGCGTTCCGAAGAATAAATCTATCTTAATTTTCATTTATTAAATTAACTTTTATTTTTTTACTTTGCAACGACAAAATTCCATATTTTTATATTATTTATTATTAAAATTTCTATTGCATAATTTAAATGTTACCAGCGGATGGAATTATACCTCTCCTACTATGTTTCTTATGCCGCCATCTACAAACGTTTAAAATTTTCCTGTGTTTCATGAAATAGTTTTCAAGTAATTAATTGCTATAATATCGCAATCAAAAGATATCGCTAAATTTTAGCAGTTCCTACAGAACTAAGTAAAAATCATATAACTGCAACACTTTAGTCTCTTAGGACAAAGAATTCCCAAAAAAATAGATTCGTTGTTTTTATATAGTAATTTGCTGCTTAGTCACTTCTAAATATAGGGGCTAAAACTCTTTCAGCCAATATAAATCTCAATTTCTACTATTATAATTAATCCACTTAGTTTTTAACAACGCAAATTAATACAGGAAATAAATATCTATTGTTTTTAGTAATAAATGGCTACATATATAAAAATGTATACAGCCGAGCATGTGTCGAATGCTGGACTGCGGTGCAACGCAATTTCTTTGCCTTTCTTTGATACTAATAACATTTGGAGTTAAGAATAGCACAATCAATAATATACTTTTGCACAGTAATGTTACATAATTTTTGTTAATTGATGTCAATTCATGACATTCAACATAAACAGAAAGTCACTTTAAGCCATGTATATATATATGATAGATTTAGGTTTCCGCGGGTATTGTATGTTGAATTTGGTTTTCGGGTGTTTTTCCCGCGTTAATGTGTTTTGCTTCTGAAAAGAACCGTTTGTCTGTTGACGACGTTTCGGTAAAATCACAACTGGCATTTTCAAGTCTGTTGTAATTT
Organism: Phrixothrix hirtus; assembly: GCA_024586415.1. Classification (NCBI taxonomy): domain Eukaryota; kingdom Metazoa; phylum Arthropoda; class Insecta; order Coleoptera; family Phengodidae; genus Phrixothrix; species Phrixothrix hirtus. The sequence continues at coordinate 5,596 of JAHWXV010988311.1, read as the reverse complement.
TCGACTTTTGGATCTCGTTATCCGTATCGAACTGATGTCCTCTGGAATTTTCTATAGAAAAACGACCATACAATCTCAATACACGAGATAATACTCAAAGATTGCCGAAAGCTTGGAAACCCGTTGTAAAACAATTCACAAAAACGCAAACAAAGATAAAAATAAAAAGAGAACGTATAGAAAAACCGATAACAGTAGCGTAACCACTCGGAACCCTGCCAAGAACTTTCACTCAAATGCAACGAACCACGAAAACAATAAGGTATATAAAGACAGACCGATTCCAGAGGCCATCAGTTTGATACATATAACGAGATCTAGAAGTCGAAAATTACAACAGACTTGAAAATGGCAGATGACATTTTGACGAAACGTTGTTAACAGACAAACGGTTCTTTTCAGAACCAAACACTTAACGTGGGGAAATTCCCGGAAACCAAATTCAATATATATATATATATACGTTTAGTATATATATTTTATGCCGCTAAAGCAGTTGTCCTAACATTCTTTCCACTAAGAAGTCGACATACTCAAAATTCCATTCGTTGACGTTACAAATCGTGGACCACGCACACGATGTTTGCGGTTTGGAAACGTAAAAAAGTTATTACGGTTTAAGTGAGATCTACAAGGGACATGAGATATTAATTCTACCCCCAATAATTCACAGCTTGTCATGCTTTGTGTGAGGTTGTGTTGTCGTGATACAGAATGATTCGTCGTTTTTTATTTTTGTTTGGGATTGCAGACAAAATATGTGGTAAACAGATAGTTGTTTACCACTCGCCATTTACAGTTTTATGGTGTTCCAAAGATGCAGTAACCACATGATCAGTTTTTGATACTGAATACAAGCGATCATTTGTTAGGAAACACTGCTACTACAAACAACTTTAGTTGAGTTTGATTCACTTTAAAATACTCAAACAGTTGACTGTTGTTTCATATCAGATTTATATAACTTTTATCACCACTGCAAATGTCGTATACCATATTTGATGCACATGACTTGAACCACTTAGGTCTTTCCCGGAATCATGGCACGAACCTGTTTTTGAACCTCAGTCAAATTACGAGGAATCCATTGCGAACATAGTTCTTTTACACCCAAGTACTCATGTAAAATTTAATTTATTTGTTCCATATAGATGCCTAAGGACAACTGAATTATCTTGTAAGTTACATGACGATCTGCATTTATAATTTCTCCTACGGCATAAAGATTTTCTGCTGTTTTTAATGTTATTGATCGGCCTTCAGGACTTCATCGCCAAGGGTACTACGTCGCAATTTAAATTCTTGATACAACCGAAATAAAGTTGTTCTTAATGGTACCTAATCACCAAATGCAGTTTTTAGACCAGCCATACACTCCTTTTCACTTTTTTCAATCGACAATAAACGGAAATCGTTGGTCGAAAACATTTTTGATTTTTCTCCACGCTTTGTTTACTTTAAAATTATTTTGTGATAGTTGTTTGACAGTAGAAATTTACAGCTTTATGGATTTTGTATGTGAATTGTCCTGTGAACTACAGTGTTGCACATCCCGAAATTTAAGTAGTATTTCTAATTAATTTTTATTTAAATCTATAAATCATTTTTGTACTAAGTTAAGGATATGTATACAGGAAACTGTAAATGGATGAATTATTTATGCGTTTAAATTAAAATTGGGATTTACAGTGTAGGTGTATACGAAAGTAACTAACATGAGTAGCTTCTAATTAAATTTAAAAGGGGTAAGAGAAAGTCATGTATTGTCTCACGCCATATGTTTATATGCAATATATGGTAATTTTAGTATGTGGTAACGATTGGTTTAGGAATTTATTTTATATTAAAAGTTTGTATTTAAACAAGTTTTATGATATATGTCTAAACCTGATTACAGATACCATTTTTAATTGACAACAATAACTAAATAGATTTATAATGAGGCATTTTTGGCCAATATCACATTATGACGTCGTTTTAAACTTAAAATTAAAGTACAATAGCATTATTTTCTATACTTCAAGGACATAGTCAATTCTATTTGTCAATTTAAATTATTTCAGTATTTTTCCATTTTAAATAAGGTTCTGGCTTTCATTCTTTCTAAAAGATAAAATTTCAAGAATTCATTATAGTATCTTACGATTTAATCTCTATTGGCAAAGACTTGGTGTGATTGTAATTAAATTTATATATCTGGTATACTAGGTGTGATCAAAGACAAATAAAATCTGGGTTCTCCTTCCAGGAGGACATAAAGTTCCCTTACTTTTCCATGTGTTTCCCTAACTTTTACCATCTTTTTGCGGGTACACTTTTGATGTTATTAACACTAATCAATTGTCACTTTATAGAGACCTGGTGTGACAGCAGACAGATAGTTCGCAAAAGTGAACCTGGTTCCTCAGGGAAACTGAGGAGCACGGCTAAGGCAACCTATAAAAAATTCTAATCTAAACTAACTGCTAATTGTGTGTTCATCAAGCGGTTGCTATTTCAGCAAGTCCTAATTCCCGAGGAACTAAGTGTATGATTGTCGTAAAAATTGTAGTAACAAATACTTGATTTAAATCGGTCTCGATCGTTTTTAAAATAAGCACTAAAAGGATTTTTAGCGCTTGTACATTACGTTTCATATTTTTATATGGATATTACGATAATTTTGAATATAAAACGATAATCAAGCTATTATTGCTCTCCCCCGCCTACGTTTTACGTTCATTGTGAATAAGTTCTAAGCAGAAAAATTTATCGTTTATTTCTATCTACGTGTGTATTTGTTTTGTTAATTAAATAAATCAAGCTGTTAGATTAGATATTTTAACTATCATTTTACCAGAATGATAGTAATTTATAAACCATTTATGCTATCTATCAACCACGCGTACAAATAATTTAAATTCTGGTGAATGCAACCAATCAATAACTAATAAAAACAAGCAACTAGAAGAAGCCATCCCATTATTCACACAATGTGTTTGATCCTTTTCAAACATTTTAGTCCTTATGCAAAGGGATTAGAAGATTTTCATTATCGTGTGATGTTATATATGTTCACATATTATACTAAAGTAAAAATTATTTGCTGCTTTTTATAAAAGAATTTATTTTCCAGGACCATTATAGAATCAATGACTTTTACCAATTTTTATTAAATTCCCTGACTATTCCATGACTTTTGAGAAGTTTACAAAATTCCCTGACAATTTCAGGTTTTCCAGATTTTCTAGGTAAGGAGGAACTCTGAAAATATTAAACCGCTTTGATTTATGGTTATCTAATGGGACAAAGATTATCAATAATGCTAATCTTACTCACATAATTTGTGTATCACACAATAAGTATCGAAAGTTAAATAGCCCTGTTTAAGTCACTAAGCGTTAGACAACCAATGATCATGCAGGATAGTATTTAAAAGTGATTGACAGTTGGACAGTCACCTTCAATATTAGCTTACACAAAAAAAATTAAATGTGTTAGATTGCACATGCATTTGTACTAATGATTTCATTGTATTAAATGCGTAGAAATGTATTGCACCATGTCTATCAATAAATTCATCATAGTTTATATTCTGTGCATGCAATAACAAAGAACTATGGTACTAGAGCAGACAAACCCTGTACGAATTTAGTTACCTAATAATTCAACATTAGATCCTTATCAGCCCCGAAAGTATTGAGCTAGTACGAGCTAAATGGAGTAAAAGGTCACTGTACTGAAAACAATAGCAGTTGGTAAAAACAATCAAAACAGATCATATTTACATCAAACTAATTTGAGCATTAAAAGTTATTTTAATTAATTTATAACGAAGTATGGTATATTGAAATAAGAGCTAAAATCAAATTAATTTAATTTACATTACCTTAGCTTTCGTCTTTTGAACAGCCTAAATTATTTCACTATTACAACGCAATGTTTTTGACATTGTTATATTAGAATTCATATTTCATACTATATCATATAAAAGTTGCCCTGCGTTGATTAAAAACTTAGCATGAACTAGAGGAATATTAAATTCATATGTGCTTGCTCGCATTTTTCAATATTTTCTATTGATTAAAGTGTGCTTTTAACAATATATAGCCGGAATCATTCATTAGGAAAAACTAACGGTCATTTTCGTACATCTAAAAGCACTTGCTTGCTCTAACGGAAGGAATAGTAACGTAACAATTACTATTTTCTTATATTTAAAAAGCTAGAAAGACGAATTTAATATAAATTTGTTTTGTATTTTATTTAACCAAATGCTGTTATTAAAGTATTCAAAAAGTAAATGCCGTACACACATTACTTACAATCCTCAGAAATTTTTGAATTTTCAAATCTACCATTAATTCAATTAGCAGTATTGTTATACCATAAATAAAATTCATTACCCATGTTGAGGCTACACGATCACTTACACCGAAACAGTTGTAATAATCAAAATTATGAAATTTAGCTTGAACTAAAACGGTATAGTTAAATTTATTAGTATGAAAGGTTGTTTTAAAATAAATTTTCTACTTAGTTAAGCCATAAGTTGTAAAACATACAACTGCACTTTGAAATCTGTATTTATCTATTCCTTAGATCTAGGCCACATTTAACAATATCGAGATATCAGAATTTGTCATTGACACTTCCTCTATAGCACCTGTCTTGTTAAAGGGATAAACCGAAATAGTAAAATGCGACCTGAAAAATCCTTATTTCCACATTTGTCACTTTTACATGAGGTAAACTACAAACATTCATATAAAGGTACGTCTATAAATCGTGTAACAGGCCCTGACCCTTCCCAAAATTCCAGAAAACCACACTATTTCCAGAATATAAGGTACAATTTAAAGATAAAATTTAATGCAATATTTATCTATACCTTAATAAATGTTACAAAAGTGATCCTAGACAGGTAGGTATCGTACCATCACTATATTCTATTAACATAAAATTTAATTTATCTAAAATATCTGATACTTTTAATCCTTGTTTACACTGATTACTTGTTTATTAGCACTGCAGTGTGTTTATATTAGAATGTTTAGTTCAGTTGGTTAAATGGTAAATTTATCTAATCATAAACGTTTCAAATTCAATAGGTATGGATTAAATCTTTTCACACACAACGATAAGTAAACCAAATGTTTTCGTACTAATTGTTTAAAAGAGCAATAGCTCATATTTGCAACTAAAAATATATCGAAGAAAATAAACTAATGACAATCTATTGTGCTTTTCATTTTCTATTAAGTTTTCAAAGAAACCTTTACGTAGAAAAGCGTTCAGTAAGCTCATGATTTACATAACATTATTATTAAGTTCATATGACCAAGACAATTTTTATAAAACTATTGCAAAGTCAAAAGTCTGCAATTAGAAAATAATACATTTCAGTATTAAATTTTAAATTTAAAATTACTGGCACAATTCAAATCATGGGGCATACGAAAAAGTTCTCAATGAGCTGGCAAAACATTGCGGTTGATTACTAAGAAAAATGGATGTGCTAGAACAGCAAGCTTAAAAAATGTGTGAGAAATTTCTACAGGGATATGTATTTTTGTAATGACTTGCCAATATATATATATATATATATATATATATA
>JAHWXV010988189.1:0-11304 GCA_024586415.1 Phrixothrix hirtus | reverse complement strand
CAGCCCTCGTTTGCGTACTGCTACAATTCTATAAAGATTATACAAAACTTTCGTTGCTTTTTGTAATTTAAGAAACAATTCTGACTTTTGTAAATACAAACTTTAATCTAAGGAATTCTATTTTATTCTCAATTCAAATGATACCAAACTCTTAAATTTTGCTGTTCACAAGTATGTTAAACTTCTCGTCTTTGTCCTGAAATTATCTAATTTCTGCCTATATTAGCATATGTGTCAAATAATGTCACTACAAAAAAAAGACTGGGATTAATTGACAAAAACTCAAATATTTATTACAATTAATATAACGTCAAATTATTTAACTTTGTAACTATGCAGAACTATTTAACGAAACTCAAATAAATATTGGAGCTAAGTATTTAGATATCTGCAAACCAATCTAAATTACGGTTGTCGTACCAATCTTTCATACAAGTTACATAAATTGGAATTGCAATAACGGTCTCTATATTAATGTTTCAAATTCACAAAAGCACCCTAAACTTAGCAATTTGGCCAAAAAGTTAATTTTAAAAGGTGTCATGTGTATCCTGTTCGCTTTTTATCGCTATTTTATTCTGCTAATCCTTCTGAACGCTGAGCTTTCTTTCAGCGCTGTGTACCTTCTCCTTCTTCCAAATTTTCCTTTTTCCCTCTATATTTCAGCTTTCTTAACAATTTTTCACCCTTCTTCAATAATATCCTGCTTCGATTTTCATTTAACGCCTTATTTTCTCGGAACGAGTTTATTTCAAGTCCGGCTTCTTGGCGGTTCAACAACAGATAACTTGTTTATTTTTTCTCTGAGTACCTTCATTTTCTTCTTAGAAAAAAACTTCATTAGCAACCGTACTATGCCTCGCTGGATGACGTCTTTTTATTTCCTTTGGTTTGGACCACTGTCTTGTTTTTATTATTTTAGCGTCTATCTAAGTATTTTCTTATGTAACATGATTATCACAGCAATTTTAATTATTTATCTGCCTAGTTACCGTATTTAAAATTTTGAAATTAATTTAATCTTAACATTTTAGGGATTTTATTTACTGATATTAACCTAAATAAACTAATTTTGATAGTTTGATAACTTCAGGTAAATTCATTTGTTAACACATTTTTATTTTAAATATACATGACATTGTCTAAATTGTAGGTTTAAAATGTAATAAAGTTCCTTTGCTATAATTTTGTATTTTGCTACGCCATCGCCCAGGTATATTATAATTTACGTAAATAGCCGTTAATTGGCAAAATTGGAGATGTAGAAAATTTACTATTTCTTTAATAGGAGAATTATTTATAATTAAAAAAATATCTGGATGATATTTTGCACTTAATCATGTGCTCCTCAATATTTGTAGATCCACACCCTAGAATATAAACTACAATTTTAGGAGTTCTACTGAACTCCTTTTTTTAAAAGGAGAAGAAGCAAAATTTTGAAATGGTAACTCGAAGTTATGCTAGCGAATGGAATTATCGAACGCACCAACTCTAATTATTCAAGTGTAGTTTTCTTCAAAAAGAAATATGGAGCAATCCGTTTCTGCAAAGGTTATTGCCATCTGAACAGCATGACAGAGGCTAAAGCACACCACTGCCGATGATATCATATATTCTAAAGGACCTTAGAATAGATAAAATATCTTCAATCCTGGATATAATATCTAGTTACTGATAGCTTCCGCCGGAAGAAGATTTCAAGCAGTTCTCCCCCTATACGGCAGTTACTACCAATCCAAAGTCATGCCATTTGGAGTTCAAAATGCCCCAGTAACATTCCGATGACTTATAGCGAAAGCGCCACCAGGATATTTACACAAACTTGTGCTCGTTTATACAGATAACATCATACTTTCAAACAACTATAATTAGCACCTTTTCTACATCATAGAAGTCTTTAAACCTGCATGGTAAAACTACCTTCGCCTAGCCATAGAGAAATGCCACTTAAGCAAACGAAGCTAGCATGCTTAGATCAACAGATACCAGCCGTAATCAAATTAGTCAGAGCAAGTCGGAGAATCTCCCAAAATCAAAAAAGAAATTGGGGTTTACTCAAACTGTTTAATAGGCTGCATAAATATCTACCATTATATGTTGAACTTTGGTACATTTTACTGATCTCTTGAAATCCTGGCAGAAACCCAGCGGTTTTCAAAGGCCGATTAGGCGTTTACCAAAACCAATAAGACCACTGAAACCCAACAAACCCAATTCGAGTTTTCCATATATTCCACAAATCGGTGTAAGTGGTTTAGGCTTAGTGGAGCTATTATACCAAGGCTCGTAGCGCAAAACTCAGCCCGATACGAAATAGTATGAGCTATGAAACGCTACCAATCATATTTTGAAAACCCCAAATTCACCTTACATACCGACAGCAGCGCCCTGGCGTGATTAAGCAGTATAGATGGCACATAAGCAACATTTGTGTGATGGGCATTGCTACGTCAAGGATTTAACTTTGTTTCAAATATTTATCAGATTAAATTATCGAGTTACGCGACCATCTGTCGCACCATCTGACTGAGTTAGAGATACCCGAGGAAACTAGGTACTCAGATAAAATTATTCCGCCACTAGTGACGAACTGCGGGATAGCGAGACTAGCATGCTTCGTAAGACCAGAACAGAAGAAATTGAACACGCCACAAAACCTGATAAGAGTGTGACTGCAACACATTGGGTGAAATTCTAAGTTTTTGTTCATGTACATGTTTTATTACATTATATAATATTATGGGGAGAAGTACTGTAATTGTTTATTTGTTGAAATATCAGTTATATGGCTTTTCATTTGTACCGAATTTTGAAATTCTCGCCATTTATAGGAAAAACTTCGAGTTTTCAATTTTAATAGTTGTATGTATGTTTATTATTTCGTAGACTACAATACTCATTGATTTATAAGCGTTATGGCTATATATCAATAAACTACATCGCATTTATTAATGGTAGGTTTGTTGTTTGTTCATCTACTCCTAAGTATAACGATGAAGTTAGTACGTTATATCGGCACGATCGAGATCGGTATACAAATGGAGTGGGTGTCTTGTAACGTAGTTATGCATGAAAGCTTAGTAGACATTTATGAAATAATTTTAATTTCATTTCCTTAAAGTATGGTGAATAATAAACTGCCTAGCAAGCGAGTAAATCTAGAAATAGCTACACATCGAAATCTATAAAAGTAAATACATGTTCATATACAAGCAATACCGCGAACATAAAGATTGAGTTACGTGTCACAATATAAGTCGAAGTAGCATCCTCTACTGGAAAATTTACATTCAAAATATAATAGAATAAGAAGGGAAGCAAAAGAAAATAATATGAATACTGAATAGATAGAACAGGCGTAACTTAACGCGAGTTGACACAAATCATAAAGAATGGTAAGTAAGCGGAGATCGTGGTGGAACACTTTTATATATTCAATTTATAGAAACTCTTACATAATCATTACCATTGAAATAAAACTGAAAGTAACTTTAATAGAGCCAAGAGATATAGGTATCCTTAGGGGTTTAATAATTTTACTCGCATGGATCAGTCCGTTTACTTCACGAAAACTAAACGACAAAATAACCCAATTACGTTTTGCTCCCTATTATGGAATCTTTTTGTTATCGCAGGATCGAAGTAAATTAGACTATGTTAAAAGCTATAACGGTTAATGTGCACTGGAAGATGTTTAGCTAAGTACAATGGTTATAAAATATTTTCTCATCAATGATGCTGTGGTAGACGAATCGTTCTTAATGTAGAAACACACATTACCAGGCCTTGCCCGGACCGGAGGACGGTCTACAGATGAAAGCGTGTTTTAACAGTATTAACAACTACACCGATTTATAAAATTTAAATAAAATATATTATAAACTTCACAAAAATCATTCAAAAATAGATTTCCTTCAATTATTTTATATTTTCACATACAGCCGTGTAACGGCTGTATTTTGGTCCAGGCACGTCCAGGTTATGTGTGTTTCTGCCTTTAAAGAGATGAAAATGTTGTAATATAGCGAAGTGAAACACATCAAAAAACGTCAAAGTTCGCCATATACTAGTATAATCATATTTTCGAGGATTTAGTTTTACAGATGTGTCGCTAAGGATGTAATTATGGCAAATCTAATGGATTGATGTCTTATAATTATAACATATACATACACACATATATGTACTTGTTGATTGCTAAGCTTGCTAATAAAGAGATGTTTGCCATTCTGATTTAGACGCATTGGAACAACGAGGTAAATTTTCTTGAAAAAGATTTAGTTTGAAAATTATATATATTGAGAAAGTAAAAGGGTTCGTGCATTCATGTCGTGTTTACACAACAACCAAAGAGAAAAAGTTAAGGCTAAGTTCTAAACTACAATACTCCACAAACAGCCGGAAGCTTCTGAAGTGTTATCCTACAGCAAAGTTATTGTCATTACTTCACTGCTTAAAGTCGTTAACGGATTCCATAAGTACAAGCTGCAGCTGACAACTTCTGTGCTATAGTTTAGGATGACTTTATAAGTGCATTAGGAGCAATAGAATTGCTTCTTTAAGAATTCGAGTTACAACTTCGTAAATTCTTAAACTACAAAATTGCATCAGCAATTTAAAATGCACGAGCTACGAAATACAGGTATCCAAGGGATTCGTAAAATTACAGACGTAAATTTCTTTCCTTTCAAAGACTTTTGCATATACAATTACATGGGATTTTCTACAATTACTATGAAAATATAACGGAATTAGAAGTGTTTATTCTAAAATGCGTTTTAATTGATTTATAATTCATAAAATAAAACTCTATGGCGCTAAGCTTTATTATCAGTAAATAAAAGTTATAAAATTTAAAAACGAATAATTTACCTACGCATTATAAGGTGCCATCAGACTAAATTATTAATTTGATAAAATAAATGTAATATGAAATGTTATATTAATTTATATATTTATATAATTTATATAATCTAAAAAACACATCGCAATTTTCAGGGTGCTCATAAAATGGAGTGTTGAAAGCCATTCGTTCATTTAGAGACTTTGATCGCTGGATATTTTGAAGGATATAATTTTGGATTTAAAATTGAATCGTCATAATCGCTTTCTAGATGCCATAATTTGATAGTTAATGGTTTATTTCTAAATTAAAATGGCGCTATCTTCTTTGGGGTAACACTTACTGTTCTTTCGACAAAGAAAAGTGAAATAATGCACTTTGGTTGTCTCATAGCAAAATTTAATTTTACATCGTCTGAGATTTCCATTAGAAAAACTGTAATTCCTATCAACTTGGTTTTCGAGTCACATAAAGCTGCGATATCGGAGTTTATGCTGCTTGAATACGCTTTTCATTGTTAATATCTGCGCTTTATATTACCCTTACATTTCGCAAGCTACCTAAATGAAAGTAACTTATTTTAACTTTATTTTATTACCTTCCCATTTGGAGTACATCGAGGCAATTATCTCGGGCGAGCATTATTTTATCTTAAACATACATCATATTCTAAAATCAGTTAAATGTGAATATAACGCCTGCTATATTGATGATGGTAGTGTTGCCGATTTTTCTTCTATTGCTTTCGAAAATTGTAAACTACTTCAGAATCGTAGCAATTAAATTGGCCTACAAATTAATTTTTCAAGGTGCGAGTTATTTATCGTCCATTTTTCAATTCATAAATAAATTATAAATGTTTATAAACAGTTCAATGTTCTTGCTGCAGGAATTCAAATATGTGCGTCAAGATATCTGTATATGGCGTTTCTATAGCAAACAAGGCAATGGATATTGTTTTTGAAAAGATATTAAATTTAAAAGCATCCAAATATTTTCCCTTCTTTTTGCATCTTTGGGAATACGTCGCTGAATTTACTTTTCACGCTGTACGCCCGTTTGGAGAAAAAATTATTTAATGAACAAATTTGACAAAAAGATGAGATTGTACCTGGAACCCATCCTAAATAGTAAATTACCTTTTCACTATTGGATGTAACTAACCCTTCGAGGTAGTTTTGGTGGTATAAGTATTCGCAAAATAGGTAACGTGACCTTTCCAACTTTCTTAGTTTCTTTTCATCTTCAATTAACAACTTTAATTCAATATTATTGAATAACGTTCTTCAGATTTACATTGCCTACATGGAAGGTTCTGTCCTGGTTCGGTTGTTCATAATGATAATCTGACCTACAAACAGACGGGTTGGGAAGATCCTCTTGTTAAACAGGATAAAAGCTACTGGATAGTTCTAATTTTTCAATTGCAAGTGACAGATTATCTTCAAAAACTATGGAGGTTGGGTCTTTGTTAAATGCCTTACCATCGACTTTTTAGACCCATTACTTTACGTAGAATGTTTTAGAATTTCACTTGCTACTCGTTTAGGAACAAAATTTGTCAACCGCATATTTAATTTAATAGCTGATAAATCAGGTATTCATGGAGCTGACAGTTTTTCTCGTTACTTGTCCAGTAACAACCTTATTTTATATATACTTTATTATTTTAAAGGACCTTATTTGTTTGAACTAGTTGGTTGTCATTACTAGGATGATATAACTCTTGAGTTTTGGTCACGTGCTAGATGCCTTATATGTAAAAACATGCACAGACACCGCTCACGCTAATCATTTAATATGAACGTCGTTTTCTGAAGGATTAAGTGTTTAAAGACGAGAAAATGCTAATGTCAAAAATATGTTAAACCAACTAATACTTCTATCTTTACACCTATAGAATTTTAATCATATGATATTTGTCGTGGTGGTGAACTCATATCTATAATGAATCATACATCATACATCTAGCTATTTGTAGTTATTTAAATTTGTGATTATCTAAATTGCCCTACAAGTTAATTCAATATTGCACATAAAAATTAAAATTACAAAATTATTTTGAAGAAACCGACGGCGCCTTCTGCTTCTTTAACTTACCATATTTAAGGAATGATAGATGATGCATGCAAAGTTAGTAAATATTAATTTTAGTAATTACTCTTTGTAAAGTTAAATCCTAGAAATCTAAAATACTTGAGCTAAAGTTCAGAGGAAAACTTAAATAAATCGTGAAAATCTTAATCAACTGCCAAACAGTTCCAATTCTATTGGTTGTCATAGAAACTTAGAACAAAATCCCAATATTTCCGATATGACCTAAAGATACCAAAAGTAATACCTCAAACCACCGTTAATCAGTGATCTAAACTCATCGTAGAATAAACGTGTAAAAATAATCTGTTATAAGTAACTTCGCCGATTAATTACAACAAATCAAATAATTGCGGGAGACATATCTGCCAAGTTAAATAAATTAATAATAATTCAGTATTCACACGTATAATTAATGTAATTTTCTTCACGCGCTCAAAATTGATTCAAGTATAGAGGCCATTTAAGAATCCACATCACCAAAGGTCGGTTACACTATATAAATACATAAACAAGGACGAGTGCATGAGTATAAAACTACATAAATTAGATATGCAATTAATTTACCAACCCTCCTTACGGATAGTTACAATTAATACGTGAGAAATCCTCATTCCTGATTTGACCAGTTATAGGGCGATTGGTATCGGAGATTTGATTAGGTATGATTTTGGAAGTCCTTGATTATATATTTGCTGCTACATAATATTTGGATTGCAAAGCGATTTGAATATTGGTAGTGACGTAATAGTTAGGTTGCTTTTGCCTTTGATTACTCTACATAACGTTTGTCTGGCTTACTAATTTTGACTTTTTATACAAAATCCTAAATTTATTACTAATTTAAACTTGCTTGCCTTATATATTATTTTGAAGACTATTATTGCAGTAATTTAATTTGATATATTTATGATGTGTTGAATTTAAAGCACTAACAACTTCAAAGGTAAAGCTTCTGAAATTTTATTAAATGTTATGCAAAATAATTATTCTTTTTCATTATTTAAGCACTAAATTTTTACAACATTTTAGTTACATGTTCAGCAAATCTGGAGTTCCATGACTATGAGATACAAATTTTGTTAATTGTTTTGCATACTCAATGCGATTTGCTTTGAGGTAATTAAGTTCTTATCGAAGTTTGTCCTTTTAGCGTGATATATTTTCTGATAGCTTTGCTTTCATGAATTGCGTTTGCACCACCAATAGCATATATACATTTTTTACGACCGAATGTGAAAAAATTAATTAAATTGATCTTCATTGAGAAATTTCTTTAGTGTAATATAGATAATTGTAGTTGTAACTGATTTAATTTATATGCGAAATGGATTTATTATAATATGCTTCTTAGTATATAATATGCTCTTTAATATATGCTACCTGCATTAAAATTGCAACAGCTAGATATAAATAATCCTATTTTAATAAAATTTTACATAAAGTAACAAATCATGAGGATTTTAAACAAAAATACGAAACAATGTGAATTGATCAATAATGCATTGCCACCCCCCCACCCTATCATTATTCTGCAGTTTTTCACACGTTTAAGCATTGATTGAATCAGGTGGTCGATGTCTTCCATTGGAAGGGCGTCTCGAGCAACCTGAACCTCTTGACGAAGTGCAGCTAGTGTAGCTGAAGGGTACTGTAAAAGTGATAGATTTGTCTCATACGTGTTAAATCGGCGATAAGTCCAGAGACAGTAAATTAACATTATGCAACTCAAAATATTGTAGTATAATACTTGCAATGTATGGATAGCCATGCTGAAGCAGCCCTTGGTCAATACCTTAAATGAATGGACGAACAGAAGGCTCCAACACGTCGGTGTTATAGCGTTGAGCTATCGTAATGCCTTCAATAAACAGTAATGCCCATCTACTTCATAATTGATAGCTTCCTATAACATGATCCCAGCAGTCTATGCCACATGACGATCCACAGGCTGTTACAAATTGCGTCTTTCACCACCCTGCCTCCTCACTTCTCTAACAATCATCACGGGTAGCGAAGAAGAGCGAAATCTTTCACTGAATACTCCATTTAAAATACCGGTTTCTTCGTTCTAGCGTTTAACGCCGATATTTCGGTATAAGATGTAGCACCAGTTGTGGTCCGAAACTTCTAATTCGACCATACATCGTTGTCAACAAAACAAATCTATCGTTCACTGCATATCATGCATTTTAGACACCTCTTGTTTTATTTTCGTCTTTGAAATTTCTTGTTGTGTGTTTTGTGTAAGCTTATAATTTCTTTAAAATAAAAATCTGGTTTTTATTTAATAGATACCATTTTTGGTGTGTATATTTTGTATTATTGGATATGGAAACGTTTAAATAACTTTCGCCTTTACAAATCCCGTTTAACACGATGTTGAATTGATTTGGATAACCATCTTCATATTAGTATTTGCAATAATCTGCGTTCTATATATAATTCAAATGTCGTGAAAATAGTTAAAAATTTAAATGGTAAATAAATTTAACAGTTGTTTTTTATGTAATTTGTATGAAGTAAAAAATATCTCCATACAAATTAATAGGAATCAAACATATGTCAACTTCAGATGTTTATAAAATATGTTTATAATAATTAATGCATAAATAATTATAATTAATAAGCTATAGTGTTCTAATACAAACAAACTAGAGCTATGTTTATACACAGCTACTTTTACTGCCATTGTAATTAAAACACTACTCAACTTAGATTGCAGGATGTTTGAACATTTGTGCAACCTAAAAAGTAGCGTATGCTTACGACTTTTATTAGCTGTGCACAGTTTAAAAGTAGCGTAGTGTGAACAACGTTTACTGATGTTGCAGCCGCAGCAAAAAATACTAATTTGGTGGAAACTTTTGCTGCAACTGTGGATACAGGTTCATTGAACTGATAAATTAGCGTACAGTGTGGTTCATTTTCGATGGGATAAATGGACAACTTTCTTATTATTATAGATAAAGAAAAACTAATATACATGTCCTGATCTATTTTTTGACGCTTAGTTGCTTGCCGTAAATAGATTTGAATTATCTCTTACCGTTTTGGAATAAGAGGGCAATAGTCGAAAAATGGCGATTTCGAAATTGTTAAATTTTTTTATTATTGATAAAGATATTAAAATTTAGTAAAAACATTCTTAAGGGACTTTTTTGAGAAAAATTCAATAATCAAAATTAAATTTTTCTATAATTAAAAACAAATAAGTTACAGGGCAAAGCTGCATTTTTTAAATGCAAGTCATAGTTGGCCATGCTTTCATTAAATTGCATAATTTTTCTCTTTTTCAAAAATATATAGTTTGTCATACTTATTTTCAATAAGAAGTTTAATATAACATTTTTTAAACTAATACGTATCTATTGCTCAGACAAGAATAAATCTAGTCGGCGATGAAAAACAATCGAATCGTTTGATTTATAAACTAAAACTAAAAACTAAACACAGGTATGAACTAAGAAGGTAATAGAACTTATAAATACTTTTTAAAATGCCCCCTATTAAGAATATGTGGCGGTTTGCATAATTGAAATGCTCTTTCTATATTTTCTAATAATTGCTCCTCTGTTGCAAACCGATTTTGATAAATTTGGTATAGGCGCATGAGTTCCCATCCAGTGGTCAGAAAAACGCTTATTTAAATAGTTTCTAACACCTATCGTATTATGAATCGGAGCGCCATCTTGCTGAAATATATCTATCCGTCTTTCTTCTAAAGGTATGCTGTCAAGAAAGTCCTCCAAATTTTCTTGTAATATTTCGAGGTATCTACCAAATGCAAGGGTACTTCTAAATACATTATATCTTAACCTATGTCGTTTTAGACAACACCACACATTAAACCCAAATATTCCCTGAGTACGCCTAGGTTAGTTAGATAGGGATTTATGTATGCCCAAAAGCGATTATTATGTGTATTAAAAATTCCAGCACCCGATATATGGGCTTCATCACTCCAAATTATATTATCTAGAATTGTGAGCTTCAGGTTCCATTCTGAGATACCACTGACAAAAGTCGCGCCTTCTAGGTAAATCATCATTTTTTAAATATTTGTTCTTATGGTAATGATATGATTTGTATTTATTATGTTTTAAAATTTCTAATGTTTTAGTTTTTGGCACACAAATATCTCGTGCAATTTCTTTAGAAGAAATCTGATGATTTGCTTATACACTACCTAACACAAGAACGGTTTCTTCTTCAACATTTCTTTTACGATAAGTTTTACGTTGAAGACGAACATTGACTGTGCCTTGACCCTCCCACTTTCGTATTAGGCCAATCACCGGTCGTTTATTTAAGACAAAGATTACAATTTGCTAATATCTAAGTACAACTACAAAATTACAAAA
>JAHWXV010988139.1:0-13273 GCA_024586415.1 Phrixothrix hirtus | reverse complement strand
TCCGCCTTTATAGTTCCAATAATTTATATCATACACTAAACGAGTACACGTATAATTTAAAATCACACTTCTTTACATCTTATTGCAGGAAGATGTCACTGTGGCGAATCACAACGTTAAACCAGTATTTGTACAAGCCCATTCGCAAGTTTTTATAGAGGCGATGTGTCATTGAGAAAGATTTTGTACGATCCCATGATGCCTTGAGATTCAATATGGTTAACGTTGAACCGTAATTTAATCATAGTCGATTATAATTATTGAGATTATGTAACTAAATTTTAAGATAGTATCTTTCTGCTAATTGCTGTATTGTGTACAAAGATTTCAAAATTTTCGAAAAATTTGAGGTGTGTTCGGTACCTTGTGCGGAGACTAGTGTCGAGGTTAGTGCATGCGTGTGCAGATGACTGTGCTGAGGCTTATGAAGCATTGCAGATTTATTTTTAAGTTTAATTATTAATCCATTTGTTTCAATTTTTAATAGAAGCTTTGAATAAAATAATTAATTCCGCTTAACATTGTGTTGCAAACAATATACTAAGAGCGGTAAAGTCCACACAAGGTGCTTAATATTTTGCTTTCATATAGCATTAAGTTTTTAATAATAATTGCGATTATTTCCTTTGTAACTGTTTACAGCAAATTTTATGACTTTAATTAATAAAACAAAAGTATTTTTGTCGTTTGTCTTTCATTTACTTGTTAGCAAGCTTTATTGCATTCGTTTCAAAAATACTCATAATTATTTTATCTTAGAAAATGAAGAAAGTATTACTTGACTCCTTATTGTTAAAATGTAGTACGAAATATTGTTTATAATTATCACCATGCGCCTTTTTTAATGTAAGCATATTACTAATTGCTTGTCAACGGTAAAGCATGAAGTTATCACGTTTCTTTCTGTATTTATTTAGGTAGACGACTGCCTGCTATCTAATGAAATAATTTCTGCATTATTTTGAACCGTTCTTGAAATATTTTCTAATATCCAATTTGATAATCTATCGAACTTTTAGCCGTTGCCTCTTTGATCTTACATTTACCAACACTATTGTTGGCAAAATTTTGTCAATACCTAATTTGGGAAAACCCCAACCCATCACCATTTCTAGTGCTAGGTTTTAGTCGGATAATCAATGCTCTTAAAGAATCTAGATATTCGAAAACTACGACCTATAATGGTATTTGTATCCTATAACTTTTTGAAGTACCCTAATTGGGCTGTGTACACTTAATCATCCTCCAAAATCGTTTGCTCTCAATACTTCATGATTTCATGATTAGATGTCCATGTAATATTCCTGTAATGATGGGAAGGAGTGCAAAGTCTAGCGAATAGCATAGGTCGGATAAGAACTTAGGTCCCCATAACTATAAAGATCAATAGTTCTTGCCGGTTAGCATTTGTATGATGCCATTGCAAACCAGTGTTTAGTGCCACCACCACACACCATTTAGATGTAACTTATGGCCATTCAATAGTACGTCTAACTAATTTGGCTAAATATGAACTAATTATTTTTAGATCAGTGAACCTTATGAGTGACAACTCACTTTCAAAGCACCAAAGTGTAGATTTATGTTTTATTTCGGGATCATAATAGTAGATATATGATTTATCGCTCATTACCAGATCACAGAAGGTTTTTCTTGTTCTGTTATTGAAATTTTCGACCACCAAACAAGGGATAAGCACTCATCGAAAATGATGCTTATGTAAATAAATACATTCATGAATGATTTCTTGAGCCGCTGCCGGACCAATTTCAATACGCCTAAATTTCGAAGTACGTCAAGCGGTTATATTTCACCATTTCCTCAACTGCTGCAATTATTTCATCGAAGATTTGGTTAGAGGTACACCCTGTCACGCTTAAATGCAAAACCAATTAAAACTTGTAGCAAGCGAATGAACAAGCTTCTCAAAATTAAATTAGAAAATCACAGTATTTCTGTTGTGATGCGTCTGTTTTATAGTTGTAGAAAATTATTGCAACACAGTCGCGTTGCATTTTTGTGTTCCATACTAGCTCATCAAAATAAAAGCACACCTGTGATAGTTTGCTATCCGAAAAACTACTCATACAATAAACAAGCAACTTAATTTTTCAGCAATTGAAATCTGAAATTTACGTTGGAAGCCCTAGTTCTTTCGTAGAGTAACTAAATTTCAAGTACAAGGAGCACTGCCCATATTGTGAACTTAATAACAAAGAAGCGGTAATTTATCGTTGAAAATTGATTTATTGTCTTTAAAAATATCCTACCCTATGATCTATACACTTTTGTATTCTTTCGAACCAACTGGCTAAACATTTTTGCCATTCTGTTTGAGACATCTCTAAAAAATTGGTTTGGCTCATCTTGAAACACCCATACCGTCGACTGCTGCTTAGTTTCAGGCTCATACGCATATATCCATGATTATTCACCTTTTGCAATTTTATATACATCTTTTGAAGCCATTGTATTTCGTAAGCATTTGCTTGCACCAATCGACGCGGGCATCTTTTTTAGATGTTTTCAAATTATGCGGGATCGAATGAGAACAAACGTCTATCACGGATAAATGTTTATGCAATATTTTATTTATGCTAGTCGAACTAATGTATAAGGTTGCCTAAATCTCACAGTATATCACTTGATGGTCTTGCATTATCAGTTCTTGCACAGCATCAATATTTTCTGGCACAGCAACTGATTTTGGATGACCTTCACGACTTTCGTCGGTGAGCGAACGGTAGCCACGACTAAACTCGTTATACCAGCGTTTCACAGTGGCAAAGGATGCGGTTTTATCGCCAAACGTGAAAGTATGTTGATCGGTGCACTCTTGTCTAAATAATCCACGTCGAAGGTCGTAATAAATATTCGCATGAAAATTTTCACGAATTAATTCCGTTTTTATGCTGAGGCACAATCTTCAAGTCACTATAAACACCACAAATCACCCACAAATGTGTCTAAATGTTCTGAATAAGCTTATATTCAAAAATATAAAACTTTCCATTACAAATGTGAGATGGCGTCTTAAACATGCAGTGTTGTCAAATTTCACAATATAAGTAGTGTATCTCGTATATAAACGATTTCTGCATGGTCCTCTATTTATATGCAAGTGTATTTTGATCTTTATATTCCAAATTTTGTTGTTCTATTTTTTTACATGTCAGAAGCCATACAAAACGGTTTAGCCCAACAAAATTTTTTGAAATTATCATTTTTGGGTATAATGACATATATTATGGTTCGGCGTAGTTTCTATGCAATCGTTATACTAATGTTGCGATTTTAATCTTTGCTGCAGCATAATGTTATTTTTATTCCCCAAACAGGTTTGTAAGGTTACTTTTAATTCAGTTGTCCTGGAGTGAAACACGGTATCTGGAGTATAAAAAGTCCCATAGAAATTGATCATTTTGCACCAAGGCTATAATATTCAACAAAATTCCGTACGGGGTTTTCATTATGGATCAAACGAAAATGTTATGTTGTATAACATGAAGTTAATAGATTTTTGTAGACTTTGATCTTTAAGTGCCTGTTAAAGCTTTATTATACATTCGTCGGAAAATAATATGTAAACCTCAGGAAAAAATACTATAATTTCCAGGGTGTTTTACAGCTTTTGGGTTTTGCCCTTAAGCTATAAATTATAACCCAAAAAAAACCTTATATTTCTCTCCCTTGATCTATTATAATACCATTTTTGCTCGTTTCAGCGAATTAGGTACATTAATTTAACCTCATTAGGTTATAAATAGATTTTTTTCTGTAAATTCTACTATAAAGCATAAGGGGAGCTGCTTGCATATCAAACGTTACTGCCAAATCAAAAATTCTAATATTCCAGGGAAATTGCTAGAAAAGGTTCAACAATTTTTTTTTAAAATATTATTTTTCAATAAGTTTTGTAACATTTATGTGTTATATCATACAATATTTTAAAATTTTGTTTTGTTTTTTTTCAATCAAAGTGCTTTGTTCTAAAGATTCTATTTTATATTACGTATATGGATCAGATAAAACTTTGGTACGTTCACCAATGTTTTACTATTATTTATTCTGTGTTTTTCAATCAAAGTGCTTTGTTCTAAAGATTCTATTTTAAATTACATGTATAGATCAGATAAAACTTCGTTACGTTCACCAATGTTTTATTATTATTTGCTACATTAATATATCTAAATATAATTCAACTGCTCACGTAACTGGTGATTTACCAGCTTTCATGTTAAGTACTAAATGTAAAACGAATATAAATTTGAAATTTTGAACAAAACTGTGAATTATAAATTATAAATTTTTCAAAAAATGTGTCATATAATTAAAACGGATTGACAACTTTCATTTATTTCCTTCTTTGTTGCTCAAGATTGAGATTATGCGTACCTAGTTGCTCTCGTTGTTTTAACCGCAACAATTGTTTCGCTATGCATACTAGCATTCAAGCAAATCTCAAGAAATTTCAAATGCAATAGAAATTTCTGGGTATCAAACGCGTCAATTCAAATGAGCGTGCGGTCTACGACAATTTTACATTATTTGAAGAGCTCAAATATATTAAAAATGTTCTTTACACTGAAAAATTCCGATTTCTACAAAGTTTGAACACGTGTTCTTTAATTTCAGATAATCGTGTCAACCTCTGAGCTAAATAAAGTTTAGATTTCAGTCATTAAACTTCTATCTTCTGTTGCTACAAAATATGAAATAGATTTATTATCTGTGTACTGGTATATAAATGAAGAACTACGCTTACAGGAATTTTACAAATGGTTCGTGTCTTAGGAAATTAATTGCGAGGGTGGTTTGAGAAACGAGCTGGATACCATCTATTATTCAATGGCAGAACTATACATTTTAGTCGGTAATATAATTTCTCTTATCATACGAGCACAATTGAAATTATAAATTTTTATTTTCGAGTTATTCGAAGTGGACCTATGAGTGAATTGTTTCAAAATGGAAAATTTGAAACATTGTGATGTAACTACACTCTTCGTAAAAAACGCTTAAAGACTATGGAAATTCTTACCGAAATGGTAAATGCGTTAGGAGAATATTGCTCTCCAAATCGATGGTTTGTAAGTGGGCGCGTTAGTTTCAACGTAATCGCACAAGCATTGAAGACGTTCGCCGCAGTGGATAACCAAAACACCGTGACATTACCAGAAATCGTTAATGCAGAACGTTTCTTAGAACTGAAATAAGTGATGTAATCACGAACGATTCATTGCTGTAACCGGTATCTATCTAAATAAATCCAAGGTCGGCAATGAGTCATGACATTGCAATGTATTACATCATTATAATGACATATTTTATTCTTTACTGTTCTTTGATATTCAAACAGTTTCTCTTTTTTAAATAAATAACAAAATAAATCTCCCTAGTTTAGTTTCCTTAAGCATCTTGTCTCGCAGAATAGCTGCTATAGATACATAGAGATATAAACGTTTTTTGTTAGGTACTGAGAAATAAATATTCAAGTAAATAATTGTAAATAAAGAATACTAACATTAGCAAATATAAATAATGGCTTTTAAACAATTAACTAGTTTTGTTCCACTATGATATACTTTGCATAAATAATTACACATGGAAAGTTTTATGCAACTATCGACGAAACACTTTAATTCATCTCCACAAGCCAGAGAATAAGGAACAGGACTGGGCAGAAGTCGATTATCTACATCAAAGTAGGTAAATTCAGTTTCATTGCAGAAATGCTAAGATATATGATTTTTGGGATTGAAAAGAACTTCTCATAATTGATTATCTTAAGAAGCGTACAACAAAGGCCGAAAAATATTGATAAAAACCTTCAGAAAAATCATATGAACAGTATTGAAAAAACCGCTGATTTGCGAAGCAAAAACGTTGTTTTTTATTAAGACAACGCCCCTGCCCACAAAAGTGGCATGGCGATGGGAATTTTTAACAAAGCAAGGTATGAGTTATTGAAACATGTATTCTGTTCACCAGATTTTTCTGTTCGACTTCCAAATCCCAAAAGAATCCTCGCTGGTAAACGTTTTTGGTCCAACAAAGAAACAGCTTCAACCATAGAAAAGAACCTTGCACGCATTCTGGAAAGCCAGAAATTTATCAAAGTAGCACTGGACTAAACTCATTGAAGTTACTGGGGACTATATTAAACAGAAAAGCTATTTCAAAAACTAAAACTTACTTTTTTATCTCCATTCCGCGAACTTTTCAAGCAACCTCCGTACAACTAACGAGTAACGTAGTGTCAACTGAACTAACGTAATCTTATCACAACTTTAAATTTCCTTTCAGTTTTTAACTATTTCCTATTAACTACATAACGCATAAAATGCCCAGTTTCGGCATTTATCAGAAGATCGTTCCTTTCTTTAATAATTGAAGAAAAATTTTAGAAATGTGATAAGTATAGCGTCACTATAAATCTTTTTGCAAAACGATCTTTAACAATAATTTTGCATCATTCATATATTTAGTAAAGTAAGAAGCAAATTATGCTGGACTAATGTTTTACATTCTGCTCAAGATTCGACAAGATTTACTAAAGTATTGGGTTTAATATGAGAGTTATTTATGTATCTGGAATTGGCAAATACTGGTGGTGTCAGGCGCTATCTTACATATCCATCGTAAAGTTTGACATGTTCGACAGTATTTATACTATCGAACGAACGCTACGCGTGACTTGAATATTTCATTATAGTAAGCAAATGGAGTTAAGTCGTCAACATTGCCGTGCGATAATTTACTACGAACTTCGACGTGGATTCTCTCAACAAAATGCATCGATCAAATCACTTCGACTTTTGGCGATGAAGCGCAATATAAAACTGTATATCACTGAATTAGAGAATTCAATCGTCACCATTCTCTGCTCCTGGATGAATTTAAACAACGTCGTCTGGCTGGTTGCATCAGAAGCAATCGATACTGTGCGCAAACTAATAATGTAATATCGTGTGATATCCTGAGATTGAGCCATCCCTGGATATTAGTATGACGAGCATACAGAAGATTTATCTGCGAAAAAAATTTGTTCGCGCTGGATTCCGCGTAATTTGACAATCTCTCAAAAATAAATGCTCCAAAAATTCAATTTTGGTGCGCGAAAGGCATGAATAACATCCACACAGGTGACGAATCTTGAACATATGTATACATATGAGCGCAAAAGTAAACCAAAGTTGACTGTATAGATCTTCCAAGGCGAGTCAAACACCACAAAAGTTGTTCGCGGAAGAAAAACTACAAAATAAATGGTTCCCTGTTTTTCCTTGGGATAAATTGACATGTGGCTATAGTGCTACTAGAGGAGCGCAGATTAGTAAATCTTGAATGGTACACAGCCATTTGTTTGTCAGCAGTGTTTGGTGAAATAAGAAAAAGCAACAAGCGACGCAAGATCACTTTTTACCAGGACTATGTGAACACGCACATCTACCCAATCAACTCAATATTCGGCCCATCAAAACATCGAATTGAGGGATCATCCGCCGTATAGTCCCGATTTGATACCCAGTTGTTCCATTTTAATCTCGTACGTGATCAACGCTTTTCGACACGAAAGCGGGAGTTCATGCGTTCAAAATGTATGGGTTGGAGATACCTCAATCGAAATGGAAGAAGTGTTATTAAAATTGGTTCAAATATCTATATGCAAAGCTGTATCATTACCGCGGAAAATATTTAAAAAAAAAATATAATCATTTTAAATGATACGTATTTGTTTACGTTTGTTATTATTCCGGATGCACAAATAGCAACCCTCGTATGTATGGAATTATGAAGTTTAATATTTAATACTTTCACTATAAATCACCAAGGCGTGAATTTAATCTGTCAGCGTTTGCAGTCCTACCAATAATTGTGTGAGTAAATTACTAGAAAATTTTAAGTCCTTATTAAGTTTATTAATAATCTAATGAAGCCATAAATAAAATAAATATGTTTAACCGTAATATTGGTGGTTTTCAAATATTGATATATTTCAAATAATAAGTATACCGAATATAGAATCGATAATAAAAAGCCTACTTCTAGTCAGTATTGTACATGGCAATTGAATTCTTCTTTTAGTGTCGAAATCAATAGTCCTTTGTGTAAAAGGAAGATGGAATTCCCAAATATTGCTCTATTTGATAGCTTTATATTTTCAATTTATTACATTAAATCATATGTTATTTACGAGTATATCGTAAACCTTAGTACTGCGTGAACTGATTTGATCAAGTTATTTATCAATACCGTTTTACGTTTGTAAATTCTTCAAGTATTGTAGTATTCGAATAGCATAGCAATAAATGCTTCTACTGTATTTTCATTCATTTACAGCGTAAGAGCTGTATAATTATAATACTTGCATCGAACGGTGGTATAAACAATTTATTATTTACAGACGGCTAATTAAAGTGATAACCCAGAAATAACTAACCGTGCACGAAAATTAACTGACAAAAAAGACATCACGTCGCATCACATTCAACATATTTCATATCTTAATAGTAATAATGCATATAGTAACTCTTAACTATTTAATCTTTAATATACAGTAAGAACCAAAAGTCCATACCCACCTCAAAGGTTCAAACTGGTTTACGCTCTGTAAGCTTATCGATGGTAGCACACTCCCCTTTTCAAATAGGCGGAGTTACTAGAATACGTAGTTATATTACAATCATGGGGTGCATTTGGTAGAAAGTAATGATTACACGAATCGATAAATTCGAAGTTTATCTGCTAGATGCATAAATTGTGGTGGTTTGCGAATTATGAATTATTTATTTGTAGTTGAAAATATTAGGAGTTTATTAACAGTTAATTTGCAAAATTAATTTCATTACTGTTATAATTCTGTACCGTTAGAATATTATTCTCTTACTAATATTGTAGTGGTAATAAGGGGTTTTCTCTCGTATATTGAATATTGTTCCAATTTTACAATATTAGATTATCCGATTACTGATCAGAAATACTTAAGGGCGTTGTACAGAAGTAAAATAAAGAAATCCTTATATCTCTGTTACTTTTGAAACCATTTTCATTACAATTATTTGAACATCTTTTTACCTCTTCATTGTCTTAAAAATGTATAGATGTTGAGATAAAAAATAAAAAACCAAAAAATTTAATTTTCTCCGATATCAACTTGAGGTAGTAATTTTTCTAAATGCCTTTATTCCTATACACTTTTTTATATAATTTAAAATTAATATAGCATTTAAAGGTATTAAAAAATGTGTAGCTTTAAATTTGTTAACTAATCATTTTCTCTCATTTAGAATTGTCTAAAATCAGTTGGGGCTGAAACCATAAATTATTTGAAATATTTGTTTAGGATTTACCGGACCAGGAAAGGTTTACTATATCAGAGACTTATAAAAGAAAATTCTTTCTTTTGTCGACGTGAAATGAATAGCATGTTGTGCATTACAGGGTGACCAAAAGTTGATATTTTATAGGGAGACTCGAAAACTAAACTATTAACATCAGGTCGAATTTTTAAAATTTTGAAATATGTCGATATTTCTGTTATTTACGCATTTTAAAAGTATTTTTTAAGACAAATGAGGAGTTTACAGATTTTGCACATCACTGTTTATATGTGATTCATATCATGAACTGTGAAGTTGAATGTCAACATATTTCAACTACAGCTATTTTCACTCATTTTAACGATAAATAGTATGTGTGGTCAGAATACAATATATAGAACCGATTTTAGCTTCGCCCTGTATATCTAATTATTCAAAGTATTTATTTATTAATACTAACGGTAACATTCAATTCCCTCGCAATTTGAGAAATATTGAAAACTCTGCTTGAAGCATGACTATTCGGGCTCTTATATTATTTTAAATATTTGCTTGCCTTATTGAACTACATAGAACTTGAGATGCAAACCGACCGTAACAAAATTGTCAAGTCCGACTATAATTTATGATCTTTCTCTATTTCAAATTTAACACAGTACACAAACAAAAATCAGTCATAATAAGATTAGATGGCGTGTTCAAAAAAGTATATATTCTAATTTTAGTTGTTATAACAATTTAAATTTGTTTGCACAGATTCAACTATGTATATTTATAGTTGTAAATGTGAACATTTTTTAATCAATACTAGACTATTTGGTTTTAATAATAATAATAATAATCATCTTTTGTTGGTATATCAATCGATTTTACAGTTTAGAAAAATACATACCACACATGTATTAAATAAAATTTTAGTGAAGTTTTATTTTGTTTTATAAAACCTTGAATATATGGTTACCTGACTAAATGCGGGTCGATAATGAATATTAAATCTAGCTCTAGCAATTACAGGCGGACAAAGATGCCTTCAAATGCTTGAGATGCTTTGAGGGGTCGTTGCAGTCTAAGCAACCTTTCTAACTAAATGTGTATGGACTTTTGGTGCTTGACTGTACCTACAAGTACCATTCATTTTTTAACCCTTTAATTTTTAAGAAGTGAAATATCTAAGGTTGTAATCTGAAATTGTAGTTTAATGTCTAAAAATATTAATTATAATTGTACAGGACGAGCGAAGCTCGACGTCTCAGCTCTACTAGAAGAAAAGGAAAACGATAGAACACATCTGAAAACAAGTTCTTAAATAGAATCGAGCAAAGTCCATTTTAAGTCAAATTTGCATATTTTTTCATGTTTTTAAATTGAGGCAATGACGTCATCGATTTTTTTCCCTGAACCATACTTATATTTCACATATTTAAAGAGGGATAATTTTTTTAAACAAATTTTGCGAATAAAAAAAATTTCTATCTTTTTCCCTTAAAAAATTATAGGAAAATTTGTAAAAAAAATTATTATCTAAAATTCACAAATGACACCACTTAAATAAGTAACTTTTGGAAAAAATAAGAGTCGAATCTGTCAAAAATTAAAAATTATTAATTAGTATTAATTATTAATTTAACATTAAGAAACACAGAAAGAGACAAAGTATGTAGGCAATCATTTCAACAAATTTTCAATTTTAGCACCTCCTACTTCTTGACATTTATCCAATCTCACACTAAAGCCTTGCGTAACATTTTTCCAGATAGTTCCTCGCAAGCGTTTTTAATTTTTTCTTTTAAATGTTCCAAGTTAATAGATGGTGTTTTTTAAACTTCATTTTTCAAAGCTCCCCACAAAAAGAAGTCTAGTGACGTCGTCTTGTGATTTAGGTGCCCACTGTATTGGTCCATTTATACCCATCCAATTTTCTCCATAAGTTTCATTTAAATATTATTTGGAAACACTTGCTTTATGCCCATTAATAATACCACACCAAACATTAATTCCAAAGTGTCCTTGATTTTTAATCGGATTGACAAAATGTGGATTTTTAGTAGCTCAAAAATGTTAGTTTTTTTTATTAGGCTTGCCGTTACTAACAAAACGGCTTTCATCCGTCCACAACACATGCTGAACAAGGCGATTATCATCGATCTCTAGGTTTTCCATCACTTGTACAACATAATTAGTTCTGTTGTTTATGTTGATCTGAAAAGTTTTCTAAGTTGTGAAGTTTATAATCGCGATAACCATTTTCTTTCAAAATTTTTCGTACTGAACTGTATCTAAATTCAACTCACGGCAGGCTTGCCGAATCGAGTTCCTTGGACGGTCATCAAAATACTGCAAAACATGGGAAAAAGTATTGTCAGAATTTATCCTTTTAACAATTTTTTTCCTTTTCGAGAAGAAAATGCCTCTTAATTTGTACGTAAATTTCCTTCTACTCTTGCAAATATTTTTAAACTAGGAATAGCACGTTCATGGTATATCTGGGCATATAACTGAACTGCTCTTCTAGGGTGCTTGAGGTTCCCCATAAATTAATAACATGTCGACTTTTTCGTTGTGCGTAAACATTTTAAAAGTAAAGCAACACTAAAACGATATTTGTCAACCATCAGCTTAATTATTGACAGATGCAATTTTCCTATTTGTTTCCAAAGGCAACTTGTTTAAATCACGACAACTGCGAATTTTAGATAAACCTTTTTCCACAAATTTGCTTAAAATTTGTTCAAAAAAGTTAGTTCTTTTGAAATATGCCAAAATATAGGTGTATCAAGGAAAAAATGATATTATTGCATCAGCTTAAAAACATGAAAATATATGAAAATTTGGCTTAAAATGGACCTTACTCAATCCCATTTAAGAACCTCTTTTCAGATGTTTTCTAACGTTTTTCTTTTTCTTCTAGTAGAGCTAAGACAACGAGTTTCGCTCACCCTGTACTAGTTGAATTTATAATTTTGCTATGTATATAATTTTTTATGTTTTTCCTTACTTCAACTTGTCATGTATAGTTTTTAAGATATAATAACAATCTCAATTTTTCTCAAAAATCTCTTACTAACGTTGTATTGTTGACCGGTTTCGTGGAATTAGTACATCTACATCTTCAGGCCTAAGAATAAAAGTATTGAACATGTAATGGGCAATTAAAAATTTTTTTAGGTCAACTCATACCTACTTATCAATTTTTGTATTCATATACAAGGCTAGAGTAAATTGAATAGAATTTGTAATTATGCAATGTACAATCCATTAATTCTTAGAAATGTGGCAGTTTTATGTTTTAAATTAGTTTTAAAGCCATTATCCGGAATGTTGTATTCCATAGTTTAAGATAAATGTGCAGGAGGTCCATTCTTGCAAGAAGGATAATCTTCAGTTGTACTGTAGCAAATCAATCATCTTGACCGAATGCTCACTTTACTTCTGTTATTCTAGCTATTTACTTGCGTAATATCGATAAACTAGTAAAGCATGCTGCCAGAATTTTCGAGAACTATAACCAAAACACATAAGAATTAGTTATTACTTTTTATAAAAAAACAAACTAAATATGTAAATTTTTATTGATATAGAAGGCAGTCGCCAAACAAGACAACGAAATACACGAAATTCACGTTTTGCTATAGCGACTCGCCGCGCCGCGCCGTGTTCCAAAACAAATGTGGAAATATTTGAAACCAAAAGGTTGAGAGTAACCAAACATATTTTACGTGAAGGTCTTGCATAATATCGGTATAGAGTGCCCCAATAAACTCAAAGAATAGGAAAAACGCAATATAAGGACCTCATATGGAATAATGATGAATAGCTTCAATATATTGGAATTACAAATAATTCTTATTAGATATATATAGTTATTTCTAATTAAAAATATTTTCTACTTTTCTAATTAATATTATTCTTTTCTTACTGGAGATAAATATTTCCAGAATTTGGGTATATAA
>JAHWXV010987927.1:0-18632 GCA_024586415.1 Phrixothrix hirtus | reverse complement strand
ATATATATATATATATATATATATATATATATATATATATATATATATCTAGATTGGTTAACTTTGACAATATTATTGATCTCAAAGAGTCAGAATTGAGTTTAAACTCAATCATATATACCGAGTGGCGAAAAAGTCTGTAGTATTACTAATAACTCAAGAAGGGTTTCATTAACTTTTACAAATATTTTCTGGTCGATACTGTAAAAAGTTATAAATCTAGGGGAAGAACCTTCGTTCACATAGTTATACAGGGTAAGTAACAAGTATGGCCAACTTTTTCTTTTTAATAAAACACCTTATTTTTATTGATATTGACAGATCTGTTTTGAGCAAATTCAATAATATACGGTTTATTAGGTCTACCTGTCGAAATTACAGATTTATTGCAAATTAATGTTTTTATTGAAAAATTTAGTTTAATCGACTTACCACAAAAGCAACTTATTAAAAAAACATACCATGACAAGAAGAACAAGATACGTATTAATGTTTCAAGAGATGTTCAAAATGTCTGCCATTGTTGGCTAAACAATGAGAAAGGCTGTCGCGGAATTCTTGAATCACATTTCTGATAATATCTTGGCGAAAACCCAGAATTTCAGCTGTAATACGAGTTTTTTCAGATCTTCAGTATTCATCGGTTTGTTCTTATAAACTTTATTTTTATGGACCCATAAAAACAATTTAAGGGGATCAGGTCGGATAACCTGGAAGGCCACTGAATCACACCCCTACGACCAATCCATTGATTCGGGAATGTTTGGTTTAAATATTGTGGAACTTGGAAACCGAAATGTGCTGGGGCACCATCTTGTTGAAACCAGACTCTTCCTCTGTCAGCATAAAGAGCCTCCAAATTAGGCAAGATATGTTGCTTAAACAAATCTAAATAAATTTCTGATGTAAGATTTCCATCCATAAGAAAGGGACCAATCATATTCTGGCCAACAATGCCTGCCCAAACATTCACTTTTTGCGGCCTTTGAGTGTGAGCTTCTTCCTTCCATCGTGGATTAACTATAGACCAATACCTACAATTATGTCTGTTGAAAAAACCATGTAACGTAAAGTGGCTTAGTCCAAAAACAGGATATTGTTGGCATAATCAGGATTAACATTACATGTCTCCATAAGATGTTCACAAAATTTTGATCTTCGATCGAAGTCGTCTTCGGAAAGTTCCTGTACTAAAAGGACTTTATAAGGACAAATTTTCTCACTTTCAAATAAATTTTCCACTGACTGATGGCAGATATCGTGGTTTGACGCTAGCTGTCTAGACGATTGCAGGGGATTTTCCTGCGCATCAATTAAAATATCTAGGGCTTTATCAACGCCAGTTGCTATCTTTGGTCGTCCAGATTTTGGTCGGACTTTAACACCGCCAGTTTGGTTAAGCTTTTTCA
Organism: Phrixothrix hirtus; assembly: GCA_024586415.1. Taxonomy (NCBI): domain Eukaryota; kingdom Metazoa; phylum Arthropoda; class Insecta; order Coleoptera; family Phengodidae; genus Phrixothrix; species Phrixothrix hirtus. The sequence continues at coordinate 17,223 of JAHWXV010987927.1, read as the reverse complement.
CCACCTTGCTTACGCAAGGCTGAGTTATTCCAGGTGCATTTGGATAAAGTTGACTAAATAAATTGCCTACCTCCTCTTGCGTTCTTTTAAAGTCACCATATCCGACCATCATCAAAATTTGAATACTTTTCTTTTTCGCTTAAAGCTAGCATTTTATCTGAAAAACGTTTTAAAAATGTTTCCAAGAAAAAATACTGGTACAATTGACGTTCTTAAAATAATTTGGTTTGTTTTCTTAATGTCATTAGATTACCATGACCAAGTAAATTTTTAAATAGGAACATTATTTGCAATAAATCTCTAATTTCAACACATAAACATAATAAACCGTATATCCTCGAATTTGCCCTAAAGAGATCTATCAACAACCATAAAAATATGCAAGGTGTTCTATTTTAAAATACTTGTTACTTACCCTGTATAAATACGTGAACGAAAATTCTTTCCCTAGATTTCTAATTTTTTACTATATCGACTAGCAAATATTCGTAAAAATTAATAAAACCGCTTTTGAGTTATTTGCAATATTCTGGACTTCTTTGCCACCCGGTATACAAGGTTTCCCATGACATGCCTGACATGCTTTACCTATGTATAGGTTAGGTTACTGTAAATGAAAGATAAAGCGTTAAAAGTTTGATTATTTTCAATATTAACATATGATTTAAGTAAATTGTAGAAGTAAAGTATTCCCTAAAAAAGTTGATTAATGTAAGAGGCCTAGATGTAAATAAAAATACCAATTAGTTCTCGTCTATGACGTTTCCAGATATCACCAAAATGTCTGAAGAAACTGCAGAATCGTCCTAAAACGCATAAATTCTTTTAAAAGAAATAAATGTTAAGCAAGATGGACACACGAAGTTGAATTATCCTTGAAACTACCCACAAGCAATGTTCTAAAATATACAAGTAACCGTAGAGCACGAATTTCGTACACAAGTACACATCATAAGAAATAAATACTTAAGACATTGTATGTTGCATGCATATTTGAATCTGGGTTAATATAGAATGTGTTAAGTTTGCTAAATATGTATATTGTTATAAATTTTTTGAAGATACCCATCTGAAATAGTTTGGTGAATATATAGATATCATTTAAATAATGTCGACTAATGACCATACTATCTGAAACAGTCATAACTAAACAATACAATAAGAACCAAAATTCTATATAATTTGCAAACATTTAAAACGAAGATGTCAAGGATGTTTTGAAAACTATGATAATCTTTTGTATACATTGAGCACTTTGTTTATTTGCTATAATACATTAGTTAAATATTAGCAAGAAAAATAAGCAATTTTTTCCCTTAGCTTCTTATTGCGCATGCTATATGCTGATTTAGCTCTTCATATCTTCTCCTTGTTGCAAATGATCACCATAAAGTATTTATTTGTAAGGAATCTTCTAAAATCGTCTAATTCCTGAAAAAATCAGACTTTCGCTTATAAGCACAGCTTTCATGTCTTCCATGATTTTTCAAATTGATGGTGCAGCTATTCATCACTAACCAAGATACGATTTCAAATATTTCACACTTACGTGAACGTCGAGTTCGCTTTGGACTTCAAAAATTGGACTAAATTAGGTCCAAAGCATTAGAGTTAGCCATTCTTTGGAATGTATATATTTTAAATTTTATTTATAGATTATTTAATTGTTTTGCTGTAATTGGTTTTCTTTTGAACAAAAAAAGAAGTTACCTATTTAAACATTCTACCTATACTCGCATGCGAAGCCACGCCTTCGAGCCCAACTCACTGACAACACCCACCGAAATGATGACCAGTTCCTTTCGGCGTGGAGCTATTCTGAATTGAAGAATGTCGACACCGCAGGACCTTCAAGTTCTTATAGCAGTCAGTACAGTTCCACCCATAGACGTGCACCTTTTTCTTCGCCTTAAAAACGTCGGGTAGTCCCATTTTCATTTATGCAAAGCACATGTATATTCGTGTTGGATAGAGAATTAGAGCTAATAATCCACGCCATTAGGTACATGATTGATTACTATGAAGTAGTGGTAATGACAAAATCTAGTTGCCGACTAAGATATAATCGTACACCTTCAAATAATTTTTTATGGTAATCAGTGTATGACATAACGTTCTTTAGGTTTGATATCGTATATCACATAACATCATAAATTTTAATTGAATTTAGTAATTTGCCATCTGATGTTGAAGATTAAATGAATTTTGAAGTCAATAGTTTTTTAATACAATGTTATACAGGGTATGCCAGATAGCAGATGCATTACTTACCCCTTAGTGAACACAAATACGTAAAAAGCTTAATCCAAATCGAAAAAAATGTTTTGTACATTTTTGCGTATAAGTCTGCAATGGATACGAGCCTGGCTATTCTTTACTGTTAAACGTAATTGAAAACATGAATACCACTCCGTTTCTGTTTATAAAATATATTACGTTTACTATTCGTGTACTTTTTCGAGCTCATAGCTGTCAGCTGTAAATCGCCTAAATTTCTTTTTTTCTATAACACCATTGCTTATTAATTATAAATTAATTATGAATTAATTATTAAAAAGTTTAACACTAATATGAAGAAAATACGTACTCCTCGTTCCTTTAGCTCCTAGATAACTTTTGACGCTATTTTTACCTCTAAAAGTATATTGGATTCTTGGCTTAAATGTCAGTTTATATACCTATTACTTGATTTAATTTGTTAAAATCGCTCCATTTAATTATTATTAATAATTTAACAATCTGAAAACTTCTACATGCCATGTCATCTTGTTTTACTTATTTAAAACATTTATAGGGCTCTTTACTATAGTTGCCTATAGTTTTTAACGTATTCAATTAACTTTGTTTTATTTTTATACACGATGGCAAAAATTGTCTAATTCGTTATAAAAAGTTTTTATTAAATATTTAAAAATAATATAAATTTCAATTTTAGAAGGTATGTATAAAATTAAAGGATGCTCGTTCATATTGATTTGTATAAAAGATCTGAGTTACTGCATACAAATTACGTCAAAGTTGCCTGAAACTTATTCAGTATTTTGATTTTAACTCATTTTCACAAAATCTAAATTATATAAAACGCAATTTATGGCAAATATTAATATTATTGGACATTTACGAAAACTAACAGAAAGATTTTATAAATGTTATATAAAATTTAGCATCATGCTAAAACGGCTTAAAACATTTTTAAAAGTGAAGGTTATTTAAAACATGTTTCCTTTTTAATAATACAGATGCTAGTTTTTATTTTAAAGAAATTGTAAACGTGCACAATTAAAAGCCATTAGGAATTATAAGGAAGAAAATCAAATCTTTTATTTTAAGCAGTAATTATCGATTCAATATATTTACGGGTAAATCAGTTGAGAACCTGAAAATGCATTCGTAATTCTATTGCTAGAGACTTACAGTCGGTTATTGACTAATTGTTGGTCACAGTAGACCAATTTAAAAGTAGATACGGACTAAAACCTTTAATTCCAAATATTTCGAAAAGTGTAAACAAACGGATTATAAACGATTTTTGTCGTTCATAGTAAGATGTATTTGCTGCTAAACTAATATCGTTATTTCGAGGACACCCTATATATAAACATAATATTTTGAGGTATGTAAATGATATAGTAGTGGCACCACACTAGAATTTGTACCTTAAGAACGCCGAAGAGAATTTTGGACTAGTTTTGGGATAATTTCTTCATATTAGAAACCCAAATTCTTGCGTAATTCTGTAATAAGTTTTAAATGTTTACTGTTGTATAACAATTCAATAAAATGTATTGACTTAAAAATGTTCTAACTTAAAGTGGCACACTCTATACTTTTTGTATGTCAAGTTTGTCGTACAACTGCATAAGCGAAACCAAAATCGATAGTTTATTACGAGACATATTAGCAGTATCTTATAAAATTAGGTTTACAAAATTTGGAACGAATTTCGGCTCTTGACCAAGTCATTGGGGTTGAGCTTAGTCAAGATTTACAAGTTTTCGATACATTTGGAACAATTAGGAGATAACTCGTCTAATGTGGTGGGCACCACTTGCTCCGAAATTATCTCCTACATTTATAATGTTTACGTAGAAAGGAATGCGATGGAAATGATCCATTTATAAAATCTTTTCGCAACCAGAGTAAGAAAATCGAGAGACGTAGATAAAGTAACTCTGTCAGACATAAAATTTTACCTAGATAATTTAAGGTTTTATATTTATAACCAGATGTATAAAATGATGAAATAAAATCCTATTTAATAATAATAAAAGATTATACATAGATCAAATAGTCGTTAGTTTTGGGCTCACTGTAAATTTAACTATTCTAATGACCAAAGCAATTTAGTTACTTTTTGAGAAAATCCTGCATATAGGTAAAACGAAACCTTTTCAACTTAAAAATTAACTAAATGGATATTCTAGAATTACCTGAAAAAAAAATAAGTTAATTAACTGTGACGCTAATTACAAAACTGGGAGTTGACGTTAATAAATAATTCGCTCTAATATTTGTTATTACAAATTTATTTAAGCGATAGTATTAACACATCAAGAATTAAACTATTTTTTATCTCACGCAATGTTTCGGTGGCTAATAAAAGCAGTAGTCGCTAAATTTTAGTACAATAATTGAATTTCTAATACAAGAATTCTACAAATTTTGAACCTGCTTAAAATTACAGTAAAGAAAGGAAAATAAAACTGTTTTCCACCCATTTGAAGTTCAAATACGTTTACCAGAAAATTGCTACTTAAATCTCTTTTGTGAAGGTAGATCGATTTTCTAATTTTATGATCTGAATGGAGGGTCATTACTCTTCTAAACTGCAATCACACAAAATGTGAGGATTAACCAGCTCAACACCCTAAAAACCGAAGATCTTTATGCTTCCCTAGAATTTTTATGTACAGAAAAACGCAGCTAATTCCCTTATTTCCTTTCACATGAAATCGGCTACTATTAAATGTTTTAAAACGGGTTTACATAAATCCGTACATTCGCAGAATAAAAATTAACTTACAAGGAACTTGAACAATTGATAATCTTATTACATGAACGCTTAACTGTTTAAGAGGTTAATATCAATGAATAGAGTTTTAATGGGGCACAAGAAGTTATCGTATACATCAAACTAAAGTTTCGTACTAGCAACGGAAATATAAAAATGGATCACCAACAAGCTTGAAAAACTATTAATCTTATTGCGTGAATCATAGAATTTTAATTGCTTAAACATTTAACTTCAAATGATAAAATGGATCCCAGAAGTAAAGGGTTTTAATGAAGCATAAGAAATTCTCGTATACAGCGAATTACCTGAACTCCTTTTCTAGAGAAATTATCGTTTCTTGTAATATGTATCCAACAACATCTTGCCCTAGAACATTCGTTTACGCCACTAAATTGTTGGGATCAGCAAAGTAGTTTGATGACGTATGTAATTCATGGGATTAAAATAACATAATATTTATACACTGCGACATCGTATGTCCATATATAAAACTAATACTCCAAGTAGATTAATCGCTAAAATTTGTTCTTCTACTTTATAATAACGTTTGACGTGAATCTAATTAGGAAAATGATCTAATTTGAACAATAGAAGACTATATTCTTATACAGTAATAAACACAAAAATCTAATTTCATCTACTCAGACAGAATTAAAGATTCAAAGATAAATAGCCGGTGGCGTGTTGTTACTCAAATGAAAATGGAATAACGACCCTTTGTTATATTACCAGAAATAACAAAAGATGTTGACAACTTTTGGGCGAATGATTACATTTCTTCGAGGATTGGGCGATAACTCCGAAGCCGACTAGAAGTTATTTATGCCACCTTTAACTTACACTGGCACATTCAAAATTGTTTTTTATAACTTAAATCTTATACATATTATTAACCCTCATAATATTGTGTTTTTTATACAGAGGAAAAGCCAAGTCATTTGGGAATCTTCTGGAAAGGTATACAAAGATATGGTAACAAAAATAGGCTTAAGGTTTAAAGGTTAAATTCTTTTTTGTTTTCTACTAAGTGTATCGCGAATGTAATCTAGCTGCACTGTGTATATAAATTAGAGGACATCTTGTACACCTATGTTAGACTGAATCTCCTATGCTTGGAAATCCTACATTGTTAACAAGATCAAGGGACGGATATAATTAGGAAAAACAGTTTGCTTAAACCATAAGGTTGAAAATACACTTCCTGAATCCTTTCATCTTAGGCACGACAATTTGGTTTTCTTCTCCAGCTTTCATTATTGTGTTACTGTATCGAATACTATCACTGTGAAAGCCAAGAACTAAGCCCAGAAGTAGGAATTAAAATAAAAAACAGAGTAAGGGCTCTTTATCGGTATTATTAGTACCGTCTTCAGAATTGCCGCTAACCAATGTTTTAGCATAAGCAATTTATAACAATTTATCTTAATTAAGGCAGGAAATATTTATGTCTTCCTCACTGTCCATTCATTTATAACCAAAATTACTGATCTTTGTTGGTGGCCGGTGATAGTCAGCCTTAATTACTAGTGTAGGCTTAGAAAACTCGGGAGCCGTTGTCTAATGGCATGTATCGTTGAATAAAGACCTCGGAATTCTTAGATACATTCGACTCTAAAGCAAACAAGATTGTTTTGTTTTCAAAACATCATAGGTTATACACATTAATTTTACACATATTCTTCACGTAGCTGAGAAGTGGAAGGAAGGACGTATATAATTTTTTTCATTCACACTTTTGCTTTATATGTTCTGACTGTTTACTACTGCGATGGAGTCTTGTATTTTTAATTGGCTTATTGGAATGTCCCATTCTATCAAGCATTTTAAAGAGGTTGCCTTTTGTTTGAACTTGGCGCTTATAGTTAATTTCTGTAATGTTATTTTCACTGATATGCAAAAGCTTGTGGAAACACGGGAGTTCAAGCAGGATGGCTTAATTTGCTTTTATTTTAATTAATATCTCTGTAGCGTAACATTATATATTGGTTATTTCATTAAGCGCTACCTGACTAATATTAAAAGTCTTGTTTGGTAATAACCGTTTGCTTACCTTCGGATGATGGTATTACTCTGAACTATATCTTAGAACTAGTATCAGGCTACTTCAATGAATCATATTAAATGTGTTCTATTCAAACTTCCAATTTAAATAGATTTATTTTATAAACATATTTGATTTTGTGAAGTAGAAAAAGCGAAAGTAATATTTTTGTACAAACTAATTCTTGATGATAATTCATTACTCTGCACTTTGGCAGTTGGTTAAAATATATTGAAAACTCCTATCAAAATCTTTGTTAATAATGATGAGTTAGTAACAAGTGAGTGTCTTTATCCTCATCAACTACTGCTGAATTATCAGATTTTAACTGGTATATACATATTTAATTCTATTTCTTTGGCAAAGGTGCCACTGACATTTTTCTGCAACATTCTGAAATTTAAACCGTATTAAATTTTATGTTACTATATAACCAACTTCGCAATTTTCCTAAATTAAAGTTGCTAAGTAAGTTTTAAATTTCGTTTTATGGATATTAATCATAATAATTTAACAGATAACGCATTCCCGTTTCCTTAGATTTAGCAGTTATTGTATCTAATTTTTGTAAAGGCAGGACTAATTGTTTAATTTCATTTTATTGTAAAACACGATTTTATTATTTGTGATATTTACATAGAGCATACACATCTTCAATACTTTGATGAGTCTGATATTTTCATTTAATCTTTAATATACTTATGAGAAGACGTTGGAGGAATCATTTTGGTAGCACATGTATCTTTGTTTCGATCTATTAATTATCAATTGTTTATTTATGTAATAGTTACGACGTGCGCCATGTGAATAGACGGGAAACAAGTTTTAATTTATTAACTTTCCTAAATCTCACCAGAAAATATACGACCTATTTGTTAACGTCACACAAACAGTTCTTCTTTTTTCATCAGTTTTTTGTCTGCAGTGCGCCACTGCAAAATGGTCACAAACCCATTTAACTCTAAAAACCTTTCTATATCCGCAAATAATGCTAAACTAGATATATCATTAATTGGAACACTTTAATGTTTATCAACCAACAAACTGCTTATCCGGAAGTTAATATAATTATAGACACCACATTTTTGCTAAAAATATCATATCTACTCAACCAATAACTATTGCGTTCAATGAAGGTACCAAAAAATTGCAGTTCAACAGTGAAAACCTATGGTTTGATGTTAGCGAGCTGAAAACAAAGATCAGATATATTTTAGTTATATTCGTTGATCATCAGATAGATTAACTGTAAACCAATAGACATCAAATCTGAATGATAAGCATTTATTTTATAGTCACCTAAAAAACTCAAAATCTCGCATAATAAAGCAACGTAGCAGGAATATACTGCATTACAAGGTGGAATGCGTCTTATGCCCTAGAGCTTGTTAAAGATGATTATTTTTCTGAATTAGCTAGTTTTCTCCGGCCACTACAGTGGAGAAGGGGGATCCTACGTCTATAATGCAATTCATTTGGCAAAAATTCCGGAATTATTTGGAAACGTCAAAAATCGGGGAAAAGTTGTGATTTATGGGTGCCACTTTACCTTAATTGTTTTGACGATTAGAACTTCGGAAATGGGACGGTAAAGTCTCCTACTGCAAAACCGGAAGAATGTACTGTTATTATGGTATACTTAATAGTTAATTATTTAGCGTACGCCACGGATAGGCGTTAGTTAGACTCACAACTAAATATTGCTTTACTTACTTATGCCAAACGTTTTCCTGTAAGAAACTGTTATTTGCTGCTACTAAAGTTATTTAATACAGTGAAATAATACTACTTTAAATAAGTCGCTTATAATGAAGACAACATGAAATGGTACAGATAAGACAAGAACATTTAAACGATCAATTACTTAATTAATAAAATTTCAAAATAGGGGACCCCTGGGTTTGATTTTTAAAAACTACCTTAATTAATAATAACAAAATATTGGTCCTGTCTAATTGTAGCCTTAATTTACTATGATTACCTAAATTAAATATACTTTATTTTCGTTAATTAAATCTCACACAACAAAAACACAGTTGTCTACCTACTACTTGTTTGAAGTAGTTTTCTCAGGGAATTATTTCTACGTTGAATGAAAGGGGTTTGATTGTGGGACGGAATAAAATAATCAAAAGGATTTCACTTACTTGAGATCTCCGCGGTCTGCAACTTCAAAGAAAAGGTGCAACCTTTGTTTGTGGATTCTATTGTATCTTTAAATACTACCTCGTCTGATCCTAGTCTTTATTAACGAATCGGATAGGCAATCTATAGTGAATCCAAACACAATGCGCCTTTAGCTATAGTAGGTCGAATTCTCGTTAATTCGGCCCGCAATACATAACCATATAAGAGGGTAACTCGTCGATGACTTTCTCAAACTTATTTTTGGCGCGCACACTAAAGGATACTTCCTTTTGTCACGCTCGAGACTCTACTGCCTGCTAAAGGAAGTTTTATCCTTTAAATTGCAGTGGGAAGGTGATAGGCGGTTAACATTTATTTTTAGAAGAAATAAACTTTCTCAAGGGAAAGCTGATGTATTTCAAAAGCGTGAACCGTGGATTCTTGGATGTTAATAATTATTGATAAGAATCGGTAGCAATATGTAAAATCCTTGTGTATAATTCTAGATATAAAGATGATACTGGTAGTTAACCACTTAAGTTTTGTTATGAATTTACCTATGTATGTATCGGGTGTTTCCCATTAAATAATAAATGTTGCAAGTCTTAGAGACGCGCTTACAATACTTAGCCTCCGAATAATGTAAATTTTGAATATTTTCAACTAATCATTATATCAAAACAGCTATCAAAAGTTACGTTTAGGGCACAGCCTTTCATAGAAGTTGGCAATATTTACAACATTAAAACTAAACGCATGAGTATCTATAGACAAGTCATATATTCAATCCTGCCCTTGAAACAAACACATTTCCTGAGTTATGGAAAGTGTCCCTTATATGTCCTATACACAAAAATGGTGGCTATTCAACTATTTCTAACTATAGACCTGTTACAATGGTATTTAATTTTGCAAAAATATATGAAACAATTTTATATTCTCGTATTTTTGCTTCGGTTAAGTGTTATATGTCTTTGTATCAACATGGATTTATAGAGAGTCGATCAACTTCTACCAATTTAGCGTGCTTAATATAATACATAGCATAAATTTTTGATGGGTAAGGACAAATAAATGTAATATATACTGATTTTGCTAAGGCTTTTGACCGTATTAAACATGCATCTTAATAATTAAATTGCATAAAATCAGATTCTCTAATTCTTTACTAAAGCTTCTTGTAAACCGTCTGCAGTCTATAGCTTACAATAACCATGAATCTAATTCATTTAGAGTAACATCTGGAGTCCCACACGGTTCTACCTTAGGGCCTCTATTTTTTCTATTACCAATTAATAAATTATTGCTCAAAATGTACATATTCTTTGGATAAAGTACTCAAATGGCCACTGATTCCCTTTCGGCTGTTCGGATTACATTTTACAACAACGCAATATTATGTAAATCTTATAGTTCAAAAGAATACTCGGGATAACCCGATGTACGGGATGCCAAAATGTTCTTAAAATTTTCTAGTTAAATTTGGTATATTTATATGAAGGTTTTGCCAAAATAACGCGGTTAATGGACAATCGTTGCTATTTACAAATTAGATCCTAACGATAAAAAATAAATGTTTATGCATTTTATAATAATTAGCAAGTTAGCGCTGAATTTTTACACACCTTTTGAAACAAAATATAAAGCTCATAATTCGCCAATATCTATTGATTATCAGAAATATAAGTTATTTCTATGTTAGTTACCCATTTATTAACATATTTTAATACAAGTTAATACAAATAAATCCTAATTCATTTATAATAATAGAATTTAGAATTAAATATCTATATTTTAAATTGAAAAATTTCACCGATATTTCAAATTGTTATATATAGCTATCACTTTCAAAATATTCCATTTACATTTACATTTTTTAAATTGAAAATAAGTAAAAAATTGACTTTAATTATGATGATACATAACCTGTAATACCTAATTAGAAAAATTCGTTCATATAATAATAGTTATTAAGGAGTTCCTAATTAAAAATGCAAGAACTAGTTTAGAAATTAAAAATAAGTCGAAAAAAAGCGAAATTAAATTTCTTGATTACGAATCTCGTTACAAGCCGGGTCCCTAGAATTATCTAAGACATGTAAACGAACTTAGAAGCCCACACTGATTATAGTATTATTAACATGATCGACAATTTAAAGAAGCATAAGTATTTCTAAATTTAAAGTTTGATATTTAAACAGTTAACTGCAAGCGATGCGGTGTCAGTTAAAGCCATTACTAGAATAGCACATTGTTGTCTCTTCGTTTGGAAGATGATAAGCAAGTTTAATTAAATGCTTTATTACGTTATGAATTTACGTAATCTTTGTTTAGTAGGCAAATTACTTCGAACTGATCTTTATCAATAAGTTTAGGGTAAATAGTCTTCTAAATAGCGGGCTCTAACTTTTACAGCTGCGTATTACCTAAGAAGAAAGTAACACAATCCTGTTACTTAAATGGCTACGTCGGACCTTATAACGATCTCGCCAAATTGATATGATTAACGACTTTACTATATTTCACCAAAGTAGCTAACAACGTCTTTGCCTTTTAGACATTTATTAAAAATTTAAATAATTGAAATTTCAAATCAAAAATATTTTCATTTAAATCTAATGCACATAAATCCTAAAAGAAACCATTCGGTTACTTCTCAATACAATTCCATTATGACGAGTTGTAAACAAGATTTTACTGCAACGGTATTGTTTACATTCGAGGAAAACTTCTGATTCTTTAAAGTGTGTATTCAAAGTAAAATAAATTTTTAAACATTAAACTAATAAGCATGAAGCACTTTGGTTCTATTTGTTTGATGAAAGTTTATAAGATGATTTGATAAATACACTTATGGTTTACGTGGCGTATGTATTTTCTTCGATTTTAAATACATTAGACTTATTTCTAGCCATTTGATTCCAAGTCATCTGTCTTAAAAGAATTTACGTCCCTTTTGAATTCACATTCAAACTAGCGGTACCTCTGTTAAACTGCTTAGTTACATGCTTCTTTGTTTCCTACTCTACCTTAGGAAAATCTCGATTACAATGAACTGTAAAATTCAGTGCTTTTTAATGCCACGAGCACCTATACGCGGCACAAGATGATTTACGTTTCTAACTTCAACGGATATAAACTCATCTTAATTCAAAAGCATTATTCACTATCACAAGAAAATATAACGCAAATTACGTTTTCTGGCCTATATAATATTCTAAATCCAACTCTCATGGTATTTATCACCCAATACGCATCTTCCAAATTTCAAATTCTTATTTTCGTGTTTGAGATGGCAAACGTTAACTTTACGTTCTAATCGCGATTTTTTTGCTTTGCGCTTCAAGGCTTCAATCCCAGTTGCCTTTTTATGACGTTGGAAAATAGTACTTCTCTTTGGCGGCGTCTTTATTCCAAGAGCTTTTATGTAAAATGCCTTGCATAATTTCATTTTACATCCCAACGTTTATTTTCTTACACTTATTTTAAGTCATTCGCGATTTGTTTATTACGGTGCACTTTGAAACTTGTAAAAATATTTATTTTTATAGTCTGAGAAACCTAGTTTAAAACTTAAAATTACTGGTTATTTTATATTACAGCAAATTATTTCAGAAATTTAAATTAAATGGTAGTTTTCTTTAAATTTCTAATGTTAGAACAGCGTAATTGTTTAGTTATGAATAATTACGGTGTCTAACGACATAAACAGCTATAAGTGACGCATTATAGATTCCTAAAGCCTTAGGATGGTAATTTATATGTATAAAAAATGTTATTAGCATATCTATCATTTTTAAAACAGAAATATTTTTGGTATAATTTATTATACGCACTTGATAAATTTACGTCGAGCAAATATTAAACGAAGTTGACTATTTATAAAATTGAAAGTTACGTTTAAATTTGCTTTTAAATAAATATTAACTTTCGGATCAAAGTTGTTTGTAATTATATCGCAACAATATGGGAAAATATAGACAGATAACATTAGCGAACTACTAATTATTATTATTCGAAACATTTTATAATTCCAAGTACACATATATAATCTTTAAGAACGATGTATGGCATTTTAACGTAATTATTAGAATTAACGTTTGAAAAAACGAACTAAGGTATTATTTATGCTAAATAGAGTAATTAAGTACAAGCCTCTAATTACTTCAGTTAAAATTTATAGGTTATATTCATTTACTTTTAATTGCACCCCTTAGTTGAATTTATCATTTTAAAAAGGGGAAATGTCAGAGCTGAGTTTAATGAAATGTAAATTATGGTATAGCGTCATGTAAAATATAAAATTGTATCATGAGTGCAATGCAATTATATTACTAATTTTCTAAGAATTCAGCGTCAACTTCAATTTTTAGGTAAATATGGTTTTTAAGAAAATATATGAAAGCAGTAAAAGTGAAATTCTAGTCTCGCTTTGAAACAAACGGTCTACCGATATGAATTCGTAAATATATCGAAGACAAAATTTTCTATTAAGGTATAAAATAGGCCTATCAATACGATTAAACGTCAAAATTATACAAACAAAGGTTTTCTGCAACAATAGAGATGAGTCACCTATTTCTTAAACCCTGACGAAATAATTTAGTCATATTGATGTTATGTGAACATGTTTGTAAAGGCCGATTTTGTTCGCTCAGTTCGACCACCACTAGAAACCAAGAATCCATTTCTCCTACACCGTTTTAAAATTTTGTCCATAATTGAATAATGAAACTAGGCTCAATGATTAATGTGTATACAAAAATTTTTGGAAAAAGTTATAAAATAATATTCAAGAATTCTAATGGACAATGAAAACTAAATGTCACTAGGATCCTAATAGAATTTATATTTATAAAGGTTTCTTATCTCCAAAAATTCCTAAACCTCTTTATAGTGAAACTTATTAATACAAACTTAAGGCTTATGAGCTGAATTGCACGGCGATCAAGCACATAATGTATCTTTTACTATTAATTTATCTTCAACGGTTTACGTAGGTAATTCGTAGCATTTACATGGTATGCATGGATTATATGTTTCACCTAATGTTGAAAGTAACTTCTCCGTGGGGAAACATAAATACATTTCTTCACCCAAGTTATCTTCGTAAGAAATGTGGCCCAACAATGTAGCCTCCAAGAATTCCATGTCAATTATTGAGAGGATGTATTTTTGAGAGAGTAATAACAATTAGGCTTATTATCTTCTTCATTATTACTAAATCAAGCCTTATACGAAAATTTCTTCATTCTTGTTACTATGTGCTAATAAATTGATGAAATAGTATACGGCTAATTTGATCTTTCTACATTAAGTGCTGAACTTATCTAAAGTGATGCGTGCGAGAAACATAATATTTCTATTCGATATATACTGATTAGCCGCGTATTCTTCACTTTTCTTATCTTGTCCTAGCTAAGCTATTCATTTTTTCTTAATAACTGTACTTGTACCGCTGAATTTTATTAATGTACGTTCGCACGCTTTGCGTTGTCCCTGATTTTGTTCGGCACTTTGAATAACACTTTTAATAAAGGGTACTTGACGTTGTGTCAGAGATATCTTTATTGTTACACATTTACAATTACCTTTATACTCCTCCGGGGGTTAGATATCAACCCTTTCATAAGTATTTCCGTTTCTTCTTCTATCTCGTTCATACTTGGGAACCAGGTAAAAACCATACTGAGTTAAATCAGCAAGTGAAGTGGTGCATTTGGCATTATAACAACCCTATAGCCTAGAAATTGGCTCAATAATATGCGTTCTTCTTTCTTAGTCATTATATCAGCTAGGACAGAATCGCAATGTAATATTCATGATTAATTGATTTACCTGGTGGTCCCAAGTCAGTATAGCCCATTAGTCATGGTTGTGGCGACGCGATTACTCACTTGTTCCTTCATTCGTTGCTCACTGACTACTACAGGTGACAGCAAAGTTTGGTTTGTCTCATCTACTTCCAGAAGTTTCTTACTTTGCATTTTTTGCCTTTCCTAGTCCCATTATTTAATGGCCTCCTCCTATATATAAATATGAATGCAGACACAGTTTTTTGGTCAAAATTATGCATTTATATTAAACCAAGTATAACTACAAATTTGTGTCCAAATTTAGTCTAGATTCTAACCTGAGTTATCCAATTTGCCACTAGACAACGAATATATTTTATCAATGGAATAATAGCTATTTAATGATTTGAATATAGATGGTGTAGATTCGATATCTGTCGAGTATCATTTACTAAGTTAAAATGACGCCTTTGTAAGTTGTTCTCAAGATCATATTCATTTTTCAGTTAAAGGTCAACTTCTTAAACTACCATACAATGTTTCTGTATTATAAGAGCCTAAAGTAATTTTAAAAGTAAGAGTGCACGTCCTTTACTGCTTAAATTTGAACAAAGTTGAAAAATTGTCTGACACGGTTGACAAATTGAGTTACTAAACTCAAGACGATTTCCCTTAGGAAAAAATTTGATGATGTTTAAATACATTTTCTGATTTTATTAGATAAATTGATATAAATGTTGATAGTAAAGAGGGCTAATCCCATTGGTATGGTTTTTAAAATTAAGTTTAGAATTATGGGCAATTTAGGAGAATTTAAACAAATTACAAAGGGGCTGCTTGTTAATAATATTCCTATATACGCAACTAATGTTATAGTCAACTATTTTTTCAAATTTTCTGTCTTAAAATTATAATTAGATTTAAGGTTTGTAATTAACGATGACACCTCTTTCAATTGCCAGTTCATTGTTATACGAATTTTACTCAACACAGCAAATAGAGAGTGTTATATTAAAGTAATGTCTAATAAATTGTCAAAGAAGGCACCATCACACGAAAACTGATAATCGATCACTCTATAGCCTCCCCTTGTCTAACTTCGTAATATTATATCTTAATATTTAGAGTTGATGAAATAATAAAAACAAACTTTTCAGTTGAATTGCACTTTTACGTAAATTTTTTCTCCTAAGATATTAAAGCTCAACTTAACCTTCAAATAGGAATAAATTGACATATGTTGCTTGATCTAATTATTAATTCTTCAATGGGCACCGCGAGCGAAGATATTAGTTAACGGAACGAAAAAGCGTCTTTACTTTTGCTATAGCATCAATTTATTGTATTCCTTCGTATTCTTTAAAATTACATTTTAATTATCAGAGGATAATTTGGTGATGGAAATATGTTAATAATTAAATAAATTATTTAGTTGTATTTCCATAGAAATCCTAAACACCCAATAACTTAGACCAGTGAAAGGTGTAAACATTTTCAACGATTTGTAGCGAAATACTTGAAATGCTTTTAGGAACAACAAAATAGGTCAAAGTCAGAGGAAAATACTAATTAAAATAACATGACAGACTAATTACCCCTCTAAATGATAATTCTTGATTCACTTAATCCGAAATAAATCATAAACCTTAAGGATAGTTAAGTTGTCGATCAGTTTATTGAAGTTCAACTTACATCTATTCTTAATGCTTATTTATATTTGATTCTTATTGTTAACAAGCATTTTAACCCATAATACTAAAAACAAGAAGGCTAGGCACTTAATATTGATCAAATTTAACATTTAAGGGAAAAATAATCTGAAATTAAAAGGTCAACGTAGGTTCGAAGCCGCTTGCGATACCATGTAAAAAACATACGGCAGAATACCACTATATTCAAGTCACATATTCCACAAGTTAAAAGTCCACCTAAATTGCGCGAACTAAAATGAACGTTTTTTAGGCATTTAGAATAACATAATACCTCAGAAGTAAGAACTAACATAAGGTAAAAGTAAAAGCTTAAATATATACATCAGTAGCTAAGGACTGTAACGTGCCTTTACCTGGCATCTATTTTAGTTTGAAATTAATAATTAATTTAATAATTAGCAAACATAAACTCGATGCTAAGTTCAGGTAAAGAACCATTAATTGTATGTAATTTAAATAATTTTTACCGATTCATAATTAGAACATCCTGTATATATTTTATTTAAGCATTTCATATTTAATTACCGATATTTT
>JAHWXV010987838.1:0-10094 GCA_024586415.1 Phrixothrix hirtus | reverse complement strand
CAAAGACAAATTTTAACCGTGTGTCCTTAGAAAATGAAGCGCTAAGTATAAGTTAATCCGAAACCTAAAATTACTCATTTTACAGACTATAGCTGTATTTATCCGCACTTATTTGTCAATTATCATATATGAAGTAAACATTTGGAACCTAAAAAGTTTTCAAAAAGTATCAATAATCTTCACAATTACGCCAAATTCCAGATAAAATTTATTTGTGCAGACATTTTTCTGTTTGTAATATTTACGCGTATTAAACATATCGTCACCAGGAACACTACCAAGGCCCGTCCTAAGTAGTATGCTGAGGGACACTTAGCTAAATATAGCAATGTGAATATTTTAGAAATTGAAAATAGGATGGTTTAGTACACGCGTAGTAAGGGAATTGATTCAAGAAATTTGTAGTACTTTAGGATACGAATTTAATGTTGTGGATAAGGTTATACATGACCTTGACTATTCTAATGTATAAATAAAAAAACTCAAAGACAAGGGAATTCAAATTTTTGTTACTTTCGAGGAACATGAACCACGTCTTTGGACTATATAATTATATAGGAACTATCAGCATCTACCCATTATTCATAAAACATAATTCGTTAACGTTGCGACCCAAACATTTAAATTATGCCAAATGTGTTATATCGGCAGTATTTCCGTTTCCCCTCCAATTAATTTTGAATTTATTTATATTAGTCGAGTGGCTAACTGTGCGACAAATAATTTTTAATTTTATGAAAGGAATTGTACATTTTTGTATACACAGTAATCTCGAGTTCATTTTCTCTACGGGAAGTCCTGCGTATTAGGATTAAAAGCCCTTGTCTAACGTAAATAAGTAAATATAACAAAGTTATTTAAAATAACTGTTTATTGTCACACATAAGAATATTCGAAAAAATTTTTAATATAAAATTGTTAACCGTAAAAATCAATTAAAGGTCAAATTAAGAATTAGATTAACTAAAATATAATTATAAAGTAATAAAAGGATTTTTAGAACATTGTAGTTAATATTTACAACCTAACTGATTAAATAGAAAAGAACTAAATGAATTTAAGTTTACGAATAGGATTAGGTTCTACTGAATTTACTGTGAATTTCTTTGTGTGTTTACTTTCAATAAACGAACTGACGTATTATCTATTAATTTGTTAGGATTTTGATTATTTGGTCAATAATCACTAAACCTGATGCTAATTTGGGTTCATTGTTGAAAGAAAACTGGGTCTCTTTCCTTATTTATGAAGCTGTGTACAACAATATAATTAATTGTTAACATTTGAATGGCGGATTTTGTTCCTTATACGTTAGTCGAGAGGAGTTGTCTCTTATACTTGGATGCGGCAACTCTTAACATTTTATTAAGGAGTTTCAGTGTCTTAAAGCTCGGGCCGAAGGCACAATTAACTTTACAAGTTGCACTATCACATGTCTGAAGCCAAAGGCAAAAAGGCGCTCTTCTAGGGATGTTAAGCACTTTTATATTTCATTCCCCACTCTTTTGCTTGCCAATTGAAATTTGTTCATTAAGTGTTGGTAGCACTCGTCTCTCACGTTTTGAAATTATCATGCACTGGTACGTGATGTTAGAAAAATTTAGCAGTTTTCTTATGTTAAAAACTAAATTATCTATTATAAAATAACCATTAAAGGAAGTAAAGGTCTACCTATTTTCTTTTAATATTTTAAGCTAACTTTAGTCACGAAGTTGTTATAAACCGCCGACTTTTCGCACCTTTAGCTTTGCTTCCTTAAAGGTTTTATAAGAATATAGTTTATTAACATTAAATTTTATTTTACCTACGATAGTTTTAAGATTTTGGAATTAATATTGTTTAAAGTCTTAAATCTTAATTTGTGAAGGTGCGTTAACTTATATTTAAATTAATATTCATTAACAGCACGTTGTTATTCTTCTAGAAATTCTTGAACCAGAGCCATAGATAAATCCTGAGATTAAAGAAGCTTAAGAAAGCCTATTACGACTTAGACATTTGTACTCATTATTTTGTACCTGACGGTATATTTAAAGATCGGTTAGAATTGTTTCGCTTTATTATGTCACGTTTTATTTGTCATTTCATATTTAAGACGATTTGCAATCTATTCCCTTTGCATCTGTACATAAGAGTTTGATATTTAGGAAAGAATATTATATGGGCAAGTCGAGAACGTTATGGAAGATAGAATTGCTTCCAGGAAATTTGCGATAAAGTCTGTTCTCTGCGTTTTTAATAATTTCTTTGAAACGTAGCGGATTGATAATTAATTAATGCAGAAGAATTAGTTGTTTGTAGTCTAAGCTTGAATTTAGTTAAAGTGATGTGAAACGATTTCTTAGGAAATCCATATTTTAGTTTTTTTAATTTCAACAAGAAGCTCGATAAGTTAAGGCTTCTATTTATTTGATGATGTTCAAGCTTTAAATACAAATAAAACAATGATGAGCAATATAGTTGAGTAGGCTTCCGCTAGATGGAACCATATGGGCATAGGATCCAAGCCTTCCATTTAACGTTAATGATTAATTCTCCAAAAGCGGGTTGGGCAGTCTTCAAACTAGCTAAGTATTCGTTAGCTGTTTCTCTTTTGAAATTCAGATTTAATGTTCCCGTTGATTTGGAAAATAAATGAAACTGTTCCGTTCACTTAAGTGAAGAATTTCATAGCTTTCAGCAGACCTTCTTCCTGATATAAAGTTTTACATTTTGTTACGAATGCAATTTCGTACCTTTTACTTTTGCACATGAGTGCACATTTCACTTTGGTTTTGTTACCTTTATTGTTATTCAGGAATTCTTTCTGGTCTACATTCCAAATTATTCTAATTTTAAATTCATTAAATTCCCTGAGCCGGTCCCTGTAATATTATTTTCAGGGAATTAAATTCCGTGCAGCTCTAGAAAACACATTTTACATTGACGGATTTAATTTTGTATGATCCTGTGCAAATTTACATTTTAAATCATTTAACTTCATTTTTGCATGTAAAGAGGGCGTTGTGATGCTTATTTTTACGTTAAATGCTATCCATTCAATTTTCTCGCGCAGGCGTGGATTTTTGAAAGCAAGGCATGCTGTCGCCATTTTTTGGTAAAAGGAAGAAAGTGTGATATTTCACTAATTTTATCCATGTCTATTAAATGGCAAGTGATGGATTTAATAAAGTTACTTTTTAGAATAATGTTACGAATTGGTGTGCTACGTTATTTTGTTTAATAATTTTTGGAAAGCCCATCTTAGTTTAGTTGGATTTTTGATCGCTAGTATTGTGTTATTCCTTGATTTAACCTTTTAGTAGTTTCCTTTACTTAGATGTTTTTTTTTTTAGGAAGGCGCTCATGAGTTCTTCTGGTTATACCCTTTGGCCTGTAAAGTTATTTATCTTCTTTACGTTTTTTGGAAGACATTCATAAGAATCCGTATTAGGGATGCTGCAACGACTTTGGTAATTTTTCCAACGGCAGAAATTAGAGGCATCAGTAGCTGCCGGTCAAACACATAAGTTATTTTTTTATATCTGTGTCCCGTTAAATATGGTTTACACAGAATAGTTAATAAAAGTTTAATTTTGCATATATTGAAATCATTGCGATAAAACTATTTGGAGTGTTGATAAATTTACTTGTTATTAATTTGTTAAATTATGAATATGTGACTATACATTCGTAGCTAAGAACCATTTATAAATTTTATAATTAAGAACATACCAACACCCGTATCAGATTTTTTATGATTGCTTGTGAGGCGAACTAGATTAAATTTGTTTTTAACAGAAACATTTTATTTTCATTTGGAGTAAATGACGTGAGCGAGTTCCATTATTTCAGGACCATCCTTAACCAGAAAAAGGGTTTATTTGTTCTACGAATGAGTTTAGTTTGGGCAAGTGATAACAAAATATCTTCCTAATTCCTAAGTCAATTAGAAACCTAAAGAATATTGATATTGAAGAATAAATCCTAACAATCATAACATGTACTTTGCTTTCCAGCTGCGATATAATTGATAGAAATGTTTTTTTAATTGCAAACACGCAGTGAACAAGAAGTTATGTACTTTGCGTTTAATAATAAGTCCCTTTGAGTACATGTTATTTTGTGCAACAAAGGACTTTAATTGTTCATAAGTGCAATTTTTGTTTAGTTCAGTTTTATCTTTGATGTAAATTTTAATCCTTTGTGTGAAAGATGGTCTGATGGAAATTTTAGAATAGTTTTTAACTTATTTGATATAAGTAATAATTGGGTATAACACGAATACGCCGTTTTAGCTAAAGTGTTTTTAAAGATAACTTGAATGATTCATATTTGAATTACAATTTAAAAACTAGTCTATATACAGGTGATTTAAAAGTTGTGTTGTTTACCCTTAAACTAAGATAACAAATTCTGTTACATTGTTTAGTAAATTTTTTGTGTGTAAATTAACCTAACTCTCAGAGACACGCCCTGCCGATTTTGTTTTGACTCGTGAAATCTACTGAGCAAGCGTGAATTATCAAATTTAACTTCTTTTATACCATAATTAATAATGTTACAAACCATTAGAAAGAAAATACCACAAAGCGATTCATACAATATTGCCTTACATCAAGGCAATGCAAATCTTCGCACAGAATTTGCTGCTTAAGGGACTATCTAGAAACATGGATGGTTAGTTACGTCAAATATACTTTTGTCTTGATTCAACACCGCCTCACTACCATTTGTTTCAACCAAAGGGTAAGTTTAAAACGGTTCAATTTTGAGTGACTCGAGGAAGTACAACTGGTTATAAAACAGTCGTTGAAAATGAATTTCAGCGTTAGGTTAAATAGTGGCGTACATGTATAGATAAATACGGTAGGGTTTTGTACTTTAAATTTTAACTACACGTTGTGCAAGTTTTATTTTAGATACTTGTTCAAATAAGGGAATTTTAGGCCAAGCATCATTTACTATACATATTTCATAATTAATTCCATATTTATTTTATAATTATTTGTTGTATAAATGTATACCTAGGCATCATAAGTACATTGCTACTTTCACATTTATATAGCTTGAAAAGTCTAAATTGGGGAGGAGTCATGTTGGATATAACATCCATAAAGTTCAAGTTGAGGTGGACGTGAACGCTAATTTTAATTTTAAGACGGTAATGCAGTTATGATGCTTGAATGTGTATGTCTTTATCAAGGAACATATATAAAAAAGGTGCTATTTGAATTTAAAGTAAGAAGGTAGAATCTAATTTAAGCTTAGTATTACAGTAGTTATTACAAGTTATTAGAATTATTAATTACAAACAAGTTTTTCAAAGTTATTATAACCGAAAGCTACACAACAAAAATAAAAGTAGTGAGAAACCAGAAATAAAAGATATAGGTGTAGACGAGATCGGGCGTTTTTAGCAACGTTTAATTTATTCCTTTGTTAGACAAGATCTTGATATTTAACTTGAATCTCAATGAAGTTCTACCACAGGATTTTTCAGCTTTAATAATGTTTCATTGCTATGCAGCACAATCCTTTATTTTTATACTTCTAAGACTTGTTTACGAGAACCAACTTCCTGCTTTTCTAAAATTACATGACAACAAGTATTTGTATCACAACACAACTTTCTTGTACATTCAATTACGATCAACCCTCGTTTATGGTGATATCGTATTTTTAAATAAAAAAAGGGTGTAACTTTCTGAAAAGTAGAAGTTAGTATCGTTTGTTATAACATAAACCAAATAAACATCGGTTAATGTTGCAAATAGATTAACACGATTTAATGTTCTGAGTGAGATTTTATACATTAAAAGTGAAATTCCTAAAATTAATACACTTTTAATCTTGTTTAAAAAGGATTAACAACCAACTAGTCAACTGCAAACTTGGGAATTATATTTGCTTTCCTTGAGATGTTTAGAAACTTCCACGGTCTTAAGTGCCGTAAATTAAATGAGACAACCTAGTCACGAAGCCGTGCTTTATTTTGCAATCGCTTTAATTAGTAACAAGAGATGACACAATAATAGAGTAATTTGCATTTCATTATTCTATTTTTATCATCAAAAAATAATTATTCAGCGCTGCAGTTGGTAAAACTAGTTAATTAAAGCTACTTCAAAAATTAAAAGTAATACATGTCAATCTTTGAGCGTTAAAAACTTTTATTACGTATTAATATAAAAATATTACAGCAACCGCTTACAAAATTGTGCAATTACACATATTTTATTTATATTACCAAAAGGACCCGCAGTAATACTGAAAATGTGTCAATTTAATTATTGCCCTAATGTATTATTTTATATAGGTACATTGCTTATTAAATCACCCCACTGAATAAATCTAGGAAACCTAATGATCTCAATCCTAGAAGAGTTGGGCAATAGCTGAAATTTTCACGGCACAGTAGCAACGTGATTTGCAGCTTCGTTTTGCTTTAACTAGAAATCCTGTTTATTCACATAATAACTTGTGGGAATATTTTTCTGTAATTGTTCCAATCCAGGAAACGATACGGTTCCTGTTCTACAGAAACAGTAAACTAAATGAAGAATTATTGATTTCTTTAGCACTAGATCCTTAGGAAAAACACTTTTAGTTGTTCGAGCACTTTGAGAAACACAAAGCTTTCAGGAAATGAATACTTTTTGATACTCTGGAAATAGAAAGCTTATATAGTACAGGATAAACTTTTGAAGCAACATAAATCCAAACATATTGCTTTTATCTGAACAATACTATTTATAATAAAGCTCACTTAAATTAAACAGTTTTTTAGGTCATAAAGCATGTCCTGCATTGGCTTAAAACACTCTGTATAACATATTACTGAGCATTACATTTTTAATAAATAACTTAATATATCTATATAGATTTTGAATATTTATATATAATTTAATTACTGAAAAGTTTAAATCATAGTTAAACATTTAGAGGATAAGAACGACATACTAGTGTGAGTCATATATCTGTCGATAAAGACTGTTTTTAATGTTCAGCAGAATTGTAAAAACATAAAAGTACAACTATTACTTGAAAATAAACTATTATTAAACATTTTACCATAATCATTACAATAGAAAAAGGCATGCCAAAACCATGATACTTTCGAAACGATTTCATGAAATATAAATTGTTCATATGAACTATTACCCAACGCTAATTTCCCGAGTAATTGGGATTTAAAAGAGCAGAGAAAGTAAACAATAATAATAGTAATATAAGGCTAGAGTAAAAACTACGTATAGTAAATACGAACCACAAAATTCCCAAGGATTGTTGAAGTAAAATGTACACAAAAAATATAAATTACTCGTTGAAACAACCACCGAGGTAATAAATTACTTTTACAAATTTGTACAGATGAAACATTAGTTCAAGCATAATGTAAACTTTATAACGTGCAAATGTCCAGAGGTTTACGCCGATTAAAATAAATAAAAGAAGATAAATCGAAATAAATAAGCAAATTAAATATTTATAAACACTTGAATTAGCACGCTAGCAAAGCCGCTTGCATAGTTTACAATAATAAATTAACATCGTTTAATTTATAAGAATTAGTACCTATACTTTAGATGTAAAAGGGTTATTTTATTTCTTTATACAAATACTTTTTTCTTCATCCTAGATAAGGATTCTTTCATTTATGTCGATAAATAATTAGTTTTAATAAAGCAATGCAGATCACTGCATTTTATCTTTGTAAAGTTTTGGGCTCTCAAAGGTATTAAAGGATTAATGCCGGAACGAGGAAATGATTTAATAATATTTGATTGGTTTAGGCGATAAAAACAATTTAAATATAGAGAAAATTGAATATTATTAATACAATGGTGTAAAATATCGATTTATATAATTAATTTTACTGTTTAATACTTAAATAATAGGGGAAATGCTAATTATCATGTACATAATACTATATACTGTAAATTAAGTGGTAAAATTTGCATCCAACTACGCTGGTAAGTCACATACTTTTATAACCATCAAGAATACTTCAACATATCTTTGACGCATGCGCGGTAGTACTCGTATCAATGCCCATAACAAAATTAAGAAAAATTGCTTGCCCGGATTACAATTCCACACACGTAAAGAAACAAGCCATTTACTGCGTATAGCGTTATATATAGTACTTATGCTGAATATTATGTACTCATATATACAGGATGTTTCAGATAATATGAAATCTCTTTAAGGGGATCAAAGAAGGTCATGCAGACATTACAGTAGGCGTAAAATTAAAAGCAATACGAATACCAAAAATTCCTTTTTTTTGAATAATGATGAGTCGACCATAAACGTTGTCATATATGACAAGAATTGCTGATTACTTCATAAAGATTTCTCTACAATAGAACAAGCATTGTAAATGTTTCTTTTACCTTTTTAAACAGACGCGTAAGAACTCTATACGGTGATATACCTTTTGTTAATGTCATTAACCGATAAACAGGACTATGAAGATTTACATCGGTTAATAAATATCTGTTGTAAGCTAGCTAGCGTTTTAAGAATAAAAACTTTATAAGACTTAAATTAACGTAATTTGGTGATCTATTGTGCACATTTATACCGTATTTAACTGAATGGTACTTTTATGTTAATAAAATTGTGTAAGTCTGTAGTAATGAAGTACATAGGTAGGATTCAATTGATATGGTTTCAAAAACTGTAAAATAAAAAACTAGATTAAGAAGAATAAATCTGTACGCGAACTAAACTACTTAAGCATTGTTAATTATTTGTAGTTTCGATGAAAATTTTACTAAAAAGATACTAAAGGAATTTGTAATAATGTACACAGTTGAAATCTTTAAAATAATCCAACTGACCATTTAAGTAATTAATTACCCAAAGAAAATGCTACGGAAAACTGTTTTGAAAACTTCAAAATGTAATTTAGTTACAATACTCCTCGAGTATCACTTATTTAAAATTCCTTTCGAAACTGCATATAAAACAGTGTTTGAATATTCTAAATCGAATCGCGTAGCGATTGTACTATTCCTTGGAATAGGCTTTTACAAAATCAAACAGAAAGATTTAAAACGTGTCAAAGGTCCAATCATCTAATAATCTATATTTTTATTTTACTGCGTTTATATCTTTTAGATAGACCATACCTCATAAATACCTACTTGCTTACAAATACTAGGTTAAATATAGTATAAATGTAGTACGTGCAAATGCCAATCTATTCGGTAGAATCTACGCATTCATCATATGTATTGCTCAACTATGTGTTCAGAAAACTGGTATTTTGTTTGAACACTTTTTATGAAGCTACTTTAGCGGTAAGTTTTGCAAAATCCATTTTGCTCCTTGTAAAAATTTTAAAATGAACAAATAGTTGCATTGTCATCTCATGATGAAATATTAAATAAATATTTCTCAACAAATAATTATCCGATAGCATGTTTCACTTGTCTAAACAATAAAAATTTTAGTCAAGACAGCATAAATTAGTTTTTATTCAGTCATTGTATTAGAAATTATTTAAAGAATTTTTAGTTTAAGCATAGGATGATGTCACAATTTCAAAATTAAAAATCAATTTTTAGTTGGAAAATTACAGTGTTATTTAAAAAATGTCCATAAATAATTGATTAAATTGTCTTTACACTTCTTAGTTCGATACATGACTAGAAACTATTTTTATTACTGTCAGTTCCTACTAAATAACCTGTTTAAGATTATTAAAAAAATTGTATACCCAATATTGAACTTTTCTCAATTGTGTGAAAGGACAATAACATTATCCTGTTATTTAGTACAGTAAATAAGTCGAAATATGCCTGCTACAATTGTAAAGGCGCACGGTACTGCAAGTTAATACGTTGGGTAGGTCAGCTATAATCTTATGAAAAATTTAACAGTTTTTGCCTTAGTACAACTGCACAACCATATGCGGTTTGTATTTAGTTCAATATTACACTTGTTGTGTTATTTGTAAGATCTCCTTTCACCCCCTAAAAGGAATGTCATATTATGTTTCTATCTCCCCCCCACTCTATCTATCAATCTATCTATCTATCTATCTATCTATCTATATATATATATATATATATATATATATATATATATATATATATATATTT
>JAHWXV010987814.1:0-14596 GCA_024586415.1 Phrixothrix hirtus | reverse complement strand
TAAGATTCTTCGAAATCTTATATTTAAAATCTGCAATGAAACTGTGTGACGACGGGTAGAACATTTTGAAATCCTAACCGTAGCACTTTTGGCCACTTCAGTGGTTTCCGACATTCAAACAAGATTTTCTCTCAAACAAGACTTCTTTTGTAATGTTGAACCCGTCCGCCCAAATTGTTTTACTTATAACTAGATAGCGTGAGCTGATGGTACCGCATTATTTCGATTAATATTGAAATGGTTGCGAAAAATTCTCCGTGTAATAACATAACGTTCATTATTTTAGTAAACTACGGCAAACGTGCGATGGTCACCTGAACACTGTTGCAATGTAAAAGAATGCTATTAAATTGAAGTTATTTGCAAATTGACAGTCGCTTCCTATTATTATCCAGGGCAAAATAAAAAGACACATAAAGTCGTCCGTTGCAATGATGCAATGATGCACCATGTACATTGAGCCTATTAGTAGTACATTCTATTAAAAAGAATACATATTACCATGTTAGTTTATCTTAAGTCAAGAGCATATAAAATAATCACATATTCAACACATGCAAAACTTCTTTTGTACGACTTTCTAGAGTTAGACTTTCCAGGATAGTCCCGCGAAGATTCCAGCAATAATTTGCCATTATGTAAGTATCTCATCCTTCCCGGTATCCCTCTCCTATGGTTATTATATCCAGGTGAATTATTTTGCCTTGCTTGTGTCGCTTAAATCATCAATTTCCCGGATTAAAATCTGATTGACTGTTGAGGTAACGAATTTTTATTCTCCAAGCTTATCAAAATTAGAAAGAATTTTGATTAGTGTGAATTGCTAATTTACACTTTAAAAGTAACACATCTAGTAATTGTATTTGTCCGCATTTTATTATTTGACTATTTTTTAAAAAAACTTTATGTCATGAAAGAATTCAGCCACACGTATCTTAAATTAATTAAGGAAGAATATTTACCAAATGATGTTAGTAATTTTAAAGAAGCAATTACACTAACCA
This sequence comes from Phrixothrix hirtus, assembly GCA_024586415.1. Taxonomy (NCBI): domain Eukaryota; kingdom Metazoa; phylum Arthropoda; class Insecta; order Coleoptera; family Phengodidae; genus Phrixothrix; species Phrixothrix hirtus. Next base: position 13,592 of record JAHWXV010987814.1, on the reverse strand, counting down.
TCCTACAAAACACACTGGAAATAACTCATTATTATTAATTACAATCTTAATACATTTAATATGTATTAGTTTTTTACGAAAACGTTCTCTGTACACTACATAACAAATTACATCAAATCAATATAATTTATTGGAAAAATGTATGGTATTTTTCGTTTAAATAACAACCCAACTAGCATTTAAAATAAAATTACCACCTCACGAAAGACTCGCCACATTATACTATATATAACATGATTTTGCTTGTAAAAGGTCTGTATGAAAATGGAAATTAATAAATAATAAACTGTTTAGGATAAAATAAATAAATGCAAATTACGTTGGTCAATTATTTATGCTTGCTATGCCGAACATTACAATTTTAGTATCAAATTCCATTATGAAGCAATTTATTGTACTAAGAAATGAAATGAGTTTAAAGTATTAGCTACATACCGCTGAAGTTTAATTCCACTGGTTTTAGGTTAGTTTTAATTTGCATTTGCTATTATAAAATTAATTAACATCTTTATATATACGGAAGTGAGATTTCGAGAATCTGCAGCTTTAAAACTTTTCTCTATTTTCATTCAAATCAACCAACCAGAATCGGCACTGTACTCGTCCTTATGGGTTAACATTCACGCGCCAAGAAAAAGGCGAGGGTGTGACGTTAAGCCAATTGGAAGCGGTTCAAACGATTACTAAATTTCACTTCGCTATATCTTGGACATTATTGAACATATTTGCAAAACTCTTTTGCATATCAATTTCCCAGAACTTCTGTATAATAATAGCTTAAGAAACATATGTGTAATTTCTTTATGGATTTCCCTATTCGTTGTTACGGTAAGTCGATATTCCTGGATCTGTAAAACCATTTTAAATACAGTTTAGATTCTTAGTTCTTATTTGTGTCTGTATTTGTGCTAAATTTTTGAAAAGGTATTCAGCCACCTTAGTATTTCTGTAGTAGTGCATTTCTCGAGGTTAGGGAAATGTGTTCCTTTGTTTTACTGAAGATTGAAACTCGACGATTTTCTCAATCGACGTAACTACTACAACTGTTAAGGAAGCCACTTCTTTATTAAATTAGCAGCCATCACTCAAAGGCGAGGTGCATGTGCATGCAATCCTGATGCTTTAAAACCAATTGATTGATTTAAGTATGATTATAATTGTCAAAAGTAATTTTGCGGGTTACCTACCATAAACCTACCCCTGAAATTAGTACAGTGCTTAGAAGCGCAATGACTTCACTTACAAAGCAATTTATTCAATTGTTTTCTTCTAATAAAGGAAAATTATTAATGCATTTTCACTTTTATCTTTTCAAATTAAAGAGTCTGAATGCTAAATATATTTGGTATGCATAACATGTATGTAGCAAGTTAATTTAGCTTTATTATACAATTTTAAGTTTATTGAAAAATAAACTAACTAATTTTGTTAATAATTATGACAACCAAAAATCTTACAAAATTATTTTTAGATCTGAATTTTGTTTCCTATGAAACGTTGGGTAAGAATTCACCGAGAATCTAAAAGCTTTGGAGCATTCGACGCACCGACAATAAATCATACCTACCTTGGCTTTATTTCAAACTATTTCCGTGATATCATGAAAATTATAGTAGCATTCACATAGTTGGAACGTTATGTTATTTTGTGTACATTCAACAAAATAAAGTATTAATAAATACATAAAATTGGTCTTTTGTAAAACTTGAATCGCTCCCTTGATGCCCAAGCACAATAACTAGCAGATTATTATCGTTATTACAGAAACAGGGTAAGAATATTGTCTATCCCAGAAAACATTATTGCTGTTTTTATTATTGTGGAGCAGATGCTGCCGCGAAAGCGTGGAATTTCAAAAATTGATAACTAACGGTGCTTTTTTAATTAAAGTTACATGTTGATACTACATCAGTATTCCTAGAATTGACTAAAATTTAAAAATTTCTATTACCTGAATAAACTAGAGATTCTTAATGGAATGCGATTCAAAATAATGAATTTAAAAATTGAATTTGAAAGCACGAGTGAGAATACTTTGTTATAAACAAGGTATTACTGTCAACAACTCGCTGTTTAAAAATTAAATTAGTGCAATTTAAAATAGTTCAAGAAAAATTGTTTATAACGACAATAAAATAGAGAAGAGATGGGGGTTGAGATTAAAAATAATTCGATTCTATTCGGCTTCATTCCTAAAGATTAGTTTAGAATCGCTATACCGAATTTAACAAGTAGCCGACGCACATAGGGGTATTTGTCTATAAAATCTGGACAAAATTATTTTATGATCTAATGCAACTTATAACACTGAAAATAACTCTATTGAGGCTAATATAGCTGTGAAAGACACAAGACACGTGCATTAAAAGTAATATATTATTATTATTCCGATGACGATAACCATGGTTCATCCGAAGAGCCTTCTTCGAGGTTTCCATCATTAAATGAATCTACTTGACTCTCAACTTCAGTGGGCAAAAGCATTTCGAGGGTGTCTTTCAGGAAAGGTTTTGCCGTTTCCCGTGAAATAGATCTCATGTCAGCTATGACGCGATCAGAGCTCAGTAGTAGTGTATTTATGACATCGCGATTACAAGCCTATCTGCTGAACTTTCCAGCGTAATCTAAACTATACGAACGAAAGTGTCTATTGCGAACCTCAGCATCGTCTTTGGACATCATGTCTGTGGGTAACAGAGCTTTGTTAATGACAATGGATCCGTGCAATAATATTTTATGGATAACAGGCGTCATTCGATGCTAAGGATATAGTTCCACATACAGTTTAGCTGTGTCTGAACAAACGGATCCGAATTTTTCAGTGTCTATTTTCTGACCGCTTGATATAGCTTTTAAAATTACTTTCAAGCGATATACAGGGCGAAAAGCTATACCCAATATTGTTGCTGAAAGTTGGTGATCCATAAAAGATCTTCTGCTCGTATTTCCGTCATTGGTGTTCCCAAAGCCAGCCTTAGGAACATCCACTATGAGCCCCAATTGTGTTCTAAATGCCTCTTTCATCTCTAATTTTTCTTCTTGCACTATTTGTTTCTCACTTTCAGTTCTTAGTTGCTTATGTGCGATGTACCCATGGTTCCATACATTCCTTTAACACCAAACTCTTTTTGCGAAGTGCTCCGTCTTGATTTAAGTAAGTAATGAATCTAAATTCGTGTTTTGAATGAATTTGAATTCAGCTTACGCACGGGAAGCGTGCCTTAACTTCCTGTTATGCTAACCAATCGAATACCGATTGGGTGGCGCTTATTAATCACATTTACGTTTAAAAGTACTTGTAATTTACTATATTCTCAGAATTTTAAACCTACTCCATATGCTTTAAGATGCTAGTGTAGCAGTAGCACCAAAAATCTATAAAATCTGTGTTATCAGAGCTTACTAAACTACTATTCAATATTAACTTTAATAGTTAAGTGAGCTTAAAAACTAAAACTATTGTTTGAACCGTTTTTATCCAAATAAACGGAACTAAATTTTAGTATACAACTAAGGGATATTAAAAAAGTGTACAACCATTAATTTGTGCTTGTAAAAAATATAATCGATAAATATGCTTCAAGAAATTTTCTTTTATACCTATAACAATTAATAAAGGTTCTATTGAATAACTCGTTCTAAAACAAAGACTAGTCGGAATAAATATGCAAACTGAGAATTTAATTATTTGTTTCAAAAGTTTGCTTTGATCTAATATAAATTGAAGCGCTCTAGCCACAAAGCAAAAGATTTTTTAATTACTTAGCTAAGATATTTGTTGCTAATTAATATTGTGTATCCTTAAATGAAGAACAGTACCAAGTTTTTCAGTATATACGTATACTGTGAAAAGTTAATTTCAAATATTTTACAACTCTACAATATTCGAAAAGATATCAAGTAAGAAACAATCTAAAATAAATATGTTAAGTACAACCTTTTTAACTTATGAAAATGGCAACCAAAGGTGGTCATTGCAGGGTTATGATTTAACGAATTTTATTCAAGCATCAAGCATGCAGCCCTAGGTATTTGACGTTTTTATGTATTCTGGACATTATTCTCTACTTTATGCGGGTTTAACGAGCTGAATTTTCAGGATATTTATTACCATGCTTAAAGATTTTTGCTTTTTGTTCCAGCTTGCAGAACTATTGAATGAAAAGCAGATTGCATTACTTTGTAATAAAACTTTGCATGATTTTTTATGATTTAAAAATACAATTATTTATTGTAATTGCTTTACAGAATTCTTAATGCTTTTATTACAAAATCCAATAACAAAATATAAATAATTCTAAGGTTTCTCATAAAAAGCTGTTATTTAGAACTTAACGCCTTATCTAATACATTTTGAACATAAACATAAATATAAGCGCACAGTTGTAAAGTTTCAAAGTATAAAAAATTTTTTGTAGTCAAAAAATGCTGCCTGTATTTTACCTTTATGGTTGATCAGTTGATCAACTGATGTTTTATAAAATTATAGCAAAATAAATGCACCCAAAAAATACGTTTAATGAAAATTGCCTTCCATATTACGTGTAAGCAATGTTAATGCTTGTTTTTGTATGTTATGTTAACTTCAAGCGAACTTTCAGTATAAGCTACAATTTTAACTTTTATCATTTTGAATATTACTTAAAAATTTTTGTGTAGATTAATAACTGTCAAGAGTAAAGTAATTACAAAAATTTACGTACATTAATACAGATGCAGGAAATTTAATTTAAAAGTTTTTGTATTATATAAATGTATTTGAAAGTCCACTTATATATTCTAATTTAATCACGCTTATTTAATAGACATGATTTATTTGAAGTTTTTGGATTAAAGCGATTTACTTTTTGTCACTTATATCAAAGCTTTGTGTCACTAACGGGTTATCGACCTTTATCCGGAAAAGCTGAGCTTGAACTGCGTTTGAATGGACTTTCGCGCGAACTTTTCGTATGATACCAATCAGCTGGTGGAAACGCAGGCGTAAAACTTCATTGAAAATTATACAAATACATGTGTTAGAAATCTATATCTAACATAAGGCGGTTACAGAAAACTTCGCAATATTCTATGCTTGGCAGTTCTCTTTTATCGATTGACCTGTGTAACTCTAGATGTCACCTTATATATATAAAGCTGTTTCTCCTTTTCACGTTAGATGGTGGAAGATCACTTAAAAATTGTATTATTGAATAATTTCATCCACTTACCAAAATTCTGTTTTTGTTTTCATAAAGAGGTTCTTATTAACTGAAAAATACTATTGTAAAAATAATCTGCCATTGAACTATATTCTCAAACAATAACTGCATTAAAATTTAATTTAAAATACGCTATCCCTGGATTCAATTATTTCAACAAACTGGTTTAGGGCATAATTGAAAAGTATACCTACGTACATTAAAAATATTGGAGCTTTTATATAACTAAATTATAAAACGTAATTATATTACTTTGTTTGAAATGCTTCCTGTTTCCAAATAAATATTATAAAACTATTTTAAAAAGAAATTAAACAAGCGTTCTATTTAAAAGATTTTTCCTTTAAACATGTTGAAAATAAGACAAAAAAATAATATATTCCAAGTAGAGCAAAACTTCGTTAGGAATTAAATGTAATACAAAATTTAAAAATTATAGTTCTTGTTTCGTATTTGTAGAAAAAGATTATTAGTAAATGTTTGATAGAAATAAGCAAGCATAAACAACCACTGCCAATGTAGCAAAGAATTTCAACTCAATTAATTCAATCGAAAATTAGTTTCTTTGAAAAGGATCTAAGCTGCTTGTATATAAGGATCACGAAGAAGAAATAATTGGGATGGTTTAAATTTTCGTAAACGAAATCCTTTAAAACAACTAGTCTGGTGTGAGACAACACACGACTTTCTCGTACGTATAATAGATATGCAAATACGTAAATTTCCACAAATGATTAAAATATTATTTACATTAATTTTGAGAACGATATTAGACGGCCACCCATCCAAGTTACTGAATACGTATAACCCTAATTAACTTCATACATTTTCAACGCATTTTTCAGGGAAACCGCTAATTCCACGTAAAAGGGTATCAAAAACACAAGAATCGCAGCAAGTTTAAAAAAGAATAACGTGGCACTTCCGGCGATTCGATTTTAACTAAATTCTTGCCGTCTGATGTGCGGAAGATAGAAATACAATTTTTCATTTTTATATGGTGTTTAGCTTTTGAGATATGTTGTTCCCAACTAATACTTCAACTACTTGCGGATACTCGATTTTAAAAAGTTTATTAGATAATCTGGTTGGTTCATATAAAATGCACAAGTTTCAAAAAATCGTTAAAGCTGATTTCAAGAAAATCGTAAGAAATGAAAAAGTTCAAAAATATTTGAAATTGAGGGAACTAAAGAGGTATTTCCGGTTATTCAATTTTAACTTAATTCTTGATTTTGCACATCAAATATGAATTTTCATTTAGACGAGACTTCTAGCTTCATAATTATTTTGTTCAGAGTTAATTGTATTGGTATCTTCGTGATTTAATTCAAATCTCGTAAAATTCAACATTAGAAAAATCATAAATATTAGGGGCAGTTTGTATTTATTTCCCTATAATTAGATGTAATTATGGAGTTATATTGGAAAATGTATTAATTAATTTAAAATGTTAGTAAAACGGTACTAATCGTTTTTTAATTGAGAATTCTTAAATATGTTACGATCTGGATTTTACAACGGAGATACCTTGAATTTAATAATCACTTATGGTGAATGTAATAGAATCATCGACAGAACATGTTCAATTTATACAGAAAAGTGTCCAAATCGCCCAAGGTCCACCAAACGCATTTCAAGCAACTTTTTAAGAAATTACATTTCCTTTAGATCGTTCTCTCCAACAAAAACAAACAAAATCTGTTATAATAAGTGAAAATTTAGAGATCATGACATCTTGGGAATTGTTTGCAAGGCGCGGAAACCGAATTGGGTATATCGAGAAATAACGTGCATCGAATTTTACAAAAACACGAATGGCATCCCTATAAATTTTACCCTGTACAACATTTAAAAGAAGCTGACTTTGATATACGAAAGCAATATTGTAAGTGGTTTTTGGTAAAATCTCTAAACATTTTTCAATTTTGCATACCGTTGATTGATTTATATATGATATCTGTTGATGTTTGTTATTAAATAAAGTACACACTTCATGTTGTGTACGAATCCTATCACCATATCCATTATCATACGAACTTCAATTCTTTCTTTGCAGATAAACGCATCATTTGTGTGAAGATAAATGCTAATAATCAATAGAAACATTAAAAGTTACAATAAAATTTTACTCATAGACTGTCATTGACGTTAACATTATTTGAGCAGTAAACTGCTTGATTTAAAATCCTATCAACTATTACTCTAATTTCTGACTTTAAATGCACATATCTCGCAAGTTAACAATTTCAGATCATATAATATACATTTTTGAAAATTTGTTTTGAAATAGAATCCAAAAAATATATAGGGCTTTCATTTAAAAAATACGATTACAACGTCATTACTGGAAGAGTAATGGCGATCAAATTAAATTAAATACAAGAAGGTATGTTAAAATAAAAAGGAAATTGACGTGTCCACTGTTTTTCAGATACATTTAGTTTGGAAGATATTTAATTTATACCATACTAAAAGTACAGTGTACATAAATATATATATTTGTGTGCGCGTGCACGTGCGTGTGTGCACGTGCGTGCGTGCACGTGCGTGCGTGAATGGATGCGTGCGTTTGTATTATTCACGTATAAATTATGTAAACTAGCTCTAAAAGTGACAATTTATCAATTAAATAAGTTTAATTTTAGAAAAATTTAAAATTTTAAATGGCCAAAGTTGTTTATTAAAATAAAAACCAATTTTACGCCCAGGTATTCGAGTCAAGACAGTCATTGAGCTCGATGTTTACATTTAAGTCTCAAAACTCAGGTAGCTTAGAAGGGTCTATTGGTATTCTTATAGTTGCTACTTTTCTGTAAAATTTTCTAAGTTTTCTATATTGATCCTAAATTTAAAAAACAGTTATTAACCTCGTTGTTTTAATTATTTACTGAAATGCATGTTGACTGGGGGAAACTTACAAATTAAATAAACGAACAACAAATTTAAATTCAACATTTTAGGTAGAAATAACAGAACATAAATTTATTGTTCTGCAATTAAGGGTCATAAATTCCAAGGAAGGTAAATAAAATCCATAAAACTGCGTTGGCTATCCAGCCTTTAATCAATTCACGATATTAATTAAGGTCAATTAATTAAATTCATTAGAGAAATTACTCAATCTGTCAAAGGGTAACTCACAAATGATGACAGCGCTGAACATTATTTTAAAATTAAATTATTGTTTAAAAAGACATACTAATAAATAGCAATGAATTAGTTATTCTGCAAAGTTTATGTCAAACATGGGCATAAAAATTTAAACTGACGATGACTCTGAAATATTAATTACATTGTTAGAAAAACTTGACCGTCAGGAAAATCACAAACATAATTATTTAGCAATTGAAGCAGAACGAAAACGTATTGATGAACAAAATCGCGTACCAATTGAGGCGGAACAGAAACGCCTGGATCACTGGTTCACATGGTCTCATTAAATAAAACAGACAACAGTATCGCACAAAATCATAATGGCATCCTAACGGAAGCGAAAACTAGCGTTGTTCCTTTCTTAAGCAAAATGGATAACGACGAGAAATGCGTGTAGACACGTATTTCAACTACTTAGAAAATATGTTTCCCGCAAAAGTAATTGATAGACTTAAATGGGGCATTATTCTAGGTAATGTTTCGTCGAGAAAAGTATTAGAAGCGTGTACGTGTCTTGAAGATTACGTGATCGTAAAGAAAATCGTCCTAAAGAATTTCTCATTAGGACCGGAACTCTACCGAAAACGATTTGGCGACAATTGCAAGCTAAAAAACGAAACTGTATGTAGAATACTGTTTTAGGTTACGTATAAGTTTAGAGAAATGGCTAGATAAAGTAAGTAATAATTAGATGTAGATAAATTAAAACAAATCATAATGCAGGAGCAATTTTACGAAGGATTTCCCAAAGTATTACGGGTCTATCTTCTGGACTACATGCCGAAAGATTTGGAATATGCAGAAAACAGAAAAAGGGTTTATACGAAAGATCATAAAAATAAATTCCATAAAAACGGGAAAAGTAAATCGAATAATGGGAATAATAATAATAGACCTAATCCTCCGTGCGAAAATACCGAGAAAATGAGAACGGTGTAACCGCTAGCAATTCCAGTAAGGCAGAATAAGTAGACAAAACGCAAAGGCGGAAATATTGTCTGTGTGTGAAGCCAAAGACTATAAATGGTTCCCATGTCCACAGAAATAGAGCTATATTTAAGTAACTTGACGGAAAATGCGAAATGAAGCTTAAATTAATCCCAATTTGCAGGATATGTGAACGGGAAACCGGGAACGGCTTTATATGACGCAGAAACGTCCACTAGCCTAATTAAATGGGAGAACGGGCTCATATAAGGCAAGTACTTCCTCTACAAACTACTCGTATCATAATATCTGTAGCGAGAGTTTATGTGCAAAGTCACGTATATATGGGCTACTTAGAAGCGGGGACGTAAAGTACGTTATCATACGACTTAATCTTAGGAGCAATGCAAACTCTGATGTCAAAGAAGTGAATGTAATCACACAATCGAGAACGTGTGCTATAGTGAAAGAAACCACGGAGAAACAAAGTCCTAAACTAATATTTCGGATGCGAATAGTTCTCAGGAAAAACTTTTAGAGAAAGTACAAGAAAGTCACACAGAAAATGTTAGAGGCATTAAACAAGGAAGGTAGGGATTTAAAAGTAATTAATAAAGACAGTCCACAGGACAACACTTCTCGCGAAGACTTAATAGTTCAACAAAATATGGATGCAATTAAATGCGCTTTATGCCCAGATTATAGTTCCAAACTACACTACGTGCTAAAATTATAAAAGAACTACATGCTTTTACACATGCTAAAGGAAATAGCTGTAAACAAAATTTGTTAAGACACTTCTGGTAGCTAACGTACGGCGTGCAATTAACCTTAGAACACATGAAGTTATTTTTTTCCATTTTTACATTTAGTGAGTCTCCGGGACTCATATGGAAAAATATATGTATAAAAACTATTAAATCATAACAAATTAACTTTAGACTTTAAAAATTATTTATTATTATGAAAAATACAAACTCAAACGTACAAAATAATAAAAGGTAAGGAGCTATTGGCAGTGGTTACATATCATAACACTGTGTTCTTTACAAATGCTATTTTTACACCTAATATAAACGAATTTTCTCATTCTTTCCAATTTTGATGGGCAAATATGGCAGCGCTTTTTTTCTTTGGTATTTCTTCTTCGTTATGTACTGGTATTTCAATAAAGATTTTCATAGATTCAAGACTACCCTTGTGTAGAAAGCGTTTTGTGATCGCCTGATCATATATAGAAGTACCAAACTCTTCGATAGTTCTCTCAAAAATACTCTGCGGCGATATTTTTTACCGGCTTCAAAATCGGGATTTTGCGCTCTAAATGCATTTAGAGCGCATACATCAAGAATGTTTGAAAATACTGCAAAAGGCCATGCCTTACACATGTAGTTTGAAACCATTTGGTCCATATGATCTACGCCACCTTTTATTTTGTTATAATATTCAATTATCTCGGGCTTCTTTTTGGTGTTATCATTCACTACACCATCATGATGCATTGTACTTATTAGTGTAACCGATTTATTTTTTTAGGAACGTAACTGATAAAAGTTAAATTTTCAGCGAAACCAAACAAAAATGAATTTACTTCGCGATCCTAATTTGCTTTGAAAGCTGTAAGGATTTCTTTTTTATTCTGAAGAAGTGTTCCAACTGCAGTTACACTGATTCTTAGTAGACATTGAAATAGATCTACACTTGTAAAGTAATTGTCACATGTCAAATTTTTTGAAATATTTTTGATACTAGCTACTAATGTTTTTACAATTGTTTTTCTCAAATCTCGCTAAACTTCTTCGCCTGGCTGTTTTCAGAGATAAACAAGACTATCAATGACATAACCAGTTTCGCTTTTACGCATCCAAAAAAAATGTACGCCATATATAGCCGGCTTTTTTGGCATATATTAAATGAATCGACAACGACCACGATAGGCAAGTAGCTATTCATCTATGGTTACGTTCGCTTTTGATATCAAAACATTTCGACATTGTTTGAGCAAAGTTCCCAAATATACCGTATTGCTGCAAACTTGTCAGATTCTAATTGCATTTCTCGTGTCCTTTTATTGTCAAATCTAATAAAACGTCGAATGTTTCCAAACCGGTTAAAATTCATGGTGGTTCGATATATAGGATTTAAAGTTTTGTTCAAAAACAAATCTTTAATAGGAGCGTCCCGTTGTTTTTCGACAGCGGCTAACAATAAAAGTCCAAAGAATGTATTCATCTCGTGAACATCTACGCTATACCATTTCTTACCTTTTAGGGAGCATTGGCGCTTTGCTTCTCTATTAGTGCAAGTAACAATCTCTTGAACAATTTCTTTAGTTAGAAATTTATTCCACGAATCAATTGTTGGTGTAACTTGGTTACTGTGCTTTGAGCCGGGACTGAAACTAATTATATTATAACATATTGTTTTTGTTTGAGTTGAAGGCACAGCTTTCTATTGAAATCCATTTGATCCCGTCATAATATCGCCAACCTCGTTACAATTAGGGATTTCGTCGCCTGTTTCTTCTTCACTTTCTGAAGAGAGTTCTTGCCATTCTACGTTACGTGATGATTTTTCAGTGTCAGCTTGTTCCGGAAAGAATTCAGCATCTTCGTCAGAATCCCAATTAGAACTGCTAATATCCGAATCTGCCTCTTCTACCCAATGCGATAAAGTTCCTTCAACGTTGAGATCCGTAGGTTTCACAGATCGCTTTCAGCTACTCAACACCATTTTATTTATCAAAATTTATATGTAACTATTTTTGGTTTTCTGCAAAGAAATGCGTGCATAAGTTATTTTTTTCTATACTGGTAATAATAGTCGACGTTTTTCACGAAAAATCGTAAAGAATATAGCACTCTTTTCATAATTCTTTATTTGATTTCAATCAAACTTTTACTTAGGTGCAGCATAAAGAAAAGAATAATTGTGAATTTTCAGTTTGACAATTGTAAATTTTGAACGAATCATCTTGAGTTACTTGATCAATACGCAAAAAAATTATGTCCATAACACGTACGAAAACAACCTTTTGTCATTCATTTGATTGATGTACTAGAGCTAGCGCTGTCGTATATCAAACTTCAAACTCAGGAAAATGTATTGCTCCCATTACTTGTAGTACAAATAACTATTCTATACAAATTTGCAAACAGATTGTCTTACCTCAACTGTTTATACCAACATCAATGAAACATAACCTTATTATTACCCACACATACATAAATCGACAAAAAAACAACAACTAGCAGAATATCTTCTAACAATAATAAAAACTTACACCTTTAACATTAGCAGAGTGAAAAGTGACAGTCAATAGATGCAATGCGTATGTACGAAAACAATATAACAATGCGCACGCATATAATACATACAAGATTCTCTCAGACTCGCTTTATGCATTAGCGTAGTAGCAATACATATTATTCTTTTTCTTTTTAATTTAAAGTTTTGAACTGCGCATGTATACATTACATATTTAGAAATGCATGCTGAAGGCATTCCTTGAGGGTAGAAGCTCTATTTGTCACTACAAAAAAAAATATAGACTTTGAAACAACGCTGCGAGTCTCGGAGACTCACTAAATGCGTTCTAGAGCTATTTGCAAGTCACATCTATCGCGTTAGAAACTTAGCGGCATAAAATTCAAAGAAAAAATGATACGAGTACCGCTTGTACCAGAATCGTGGACGAGAATAATAAGCGACTAAACTGGACTTTTGTCATTAACAAAACGAGGAAAAAATACATATAAACCGTACTTGATGCGTGTACGCGATATACAATAGGTACACCTATGTGCGATCAACGTATCCAAACTGTCTGTTCGTACTTAATAAGTAATTTTCGTAGGTTCTGTTGGGATGGGGAGATCCAAAGCGATTTATGAACCAACTTTAATTAGATCTAATACGATAACTTTGGAAAACCAACGGAGTTGGACGCATATTTAAATCTGTAAACCAAATCGAGTCCCAAGGAGCAATTGAAGTTCTGTATAGGACCATTACAGGTTTACTGTGTGCGATTCTGGCACAAAAGCACAGAAGGGATCAGCTATTAGGTTATGTAATTTTAGGAATCCCGAACGACGCAAACGGAACTCTAGGTTTCAAACCTAGTGAGTTTCTTTTTACACTCGAACTGCGAGGGCCCGCCGCACTATGGGACAAAACCGAATTTTCCTGATCAAAAATCAATAACCTTTTTATTATTTATTGCAGGTAACTAAAATTTTGGTCATATATAAAGGCATATATAATCTTCAAAATAATAAGAGTATATTTATAATAATCATTAATACA
>JAHWXV010987666.1:0-15357 GCA_024586415.1 Phrixothrix hirtus | reverse complement strand
ATATGCTCATAAAATAATAATTTGTGAAAAATATGCATTTCATTATAAAATTTACAAAATATGCAAAAAATGCATATATATGCACTTTGCATACATTCCGTCCCCTATTTATTACATTATGTGTCAAAATAAAAAAGTTACGAAAACAATAAATTTTGCAGTTTAGGTAAAGTGCACTCTAACGGTATTCAAAAGAATTATTTTTACCCTACAATTATTTCGTCTATCGAGCTTAGTTTACGTACCAAGTAAAAACTTAATTGGTAAAAGTTTAAGATATCTAGAGCAAAAAATAGATGTTAAAATTCTCCCGTTGCACCCCCGTATCTTGGTAACCATGGAGATTTCGACATTTTCACAAATGACTTACCCACATCATTTTTGATGTAGAATCAGCCCTCAAAGTTTCCTGACGCATTTTCCGGACACCATGTATATGAAATCAGTACAAAATAGAAATTAAATGCTAATAAGTACTGATTTAAAATTATTAACTTAAAGGGCAGTTTTGAAATGTCTGTGAACTATATAAATCGTTATAAATTGAATTTAAAAAATTTATATTTCAAACTATTTTACTATAGCCTTAGATTTGTAATTTTTGGAAACCCAAAACTTTAGAATGAAATTTATCGTTACTAATTGTGCGAAAATGGTAGGGATAAGTAACAACAAACATAATAATTAGCTATGTAGGTTAATGATACGGAAATATTATCTGGTAAGGGGCAAACCGTACGTGTGTGCGTGTACATAGCATTTGCTTCCACAGGGTTTCCATATAAAATTAGTTTAAATCGTGTTAGAAAGTTTTTTCAAAGGAATAACTAGCACCTAATTCTAATTATTCATAAATAATTTGTTGTCACAATTAAACCATAACGCAAATTATTAGAGTAAGTATGTTAATGTATACAATGCATATTTGCGTAATAAGACGATAAACTAACATATCGGCCGTTACTACTGCATTTTGCTATAATTTTAGAAATTATGTGTACACATTTTCTATAATAAATACTTAAATAATAGAAAATACATAATTTTTTTTGTTTAATTTAATTTTACAAACAATATTTTCCAATTATGTCAGTGTGCGTATTAGAAATTTCCGTTATTTTGTGCGAGTTCCCAAACGAAGTTGCGCGATTGAAAAAAGTGTACAAAAAATGCTCCAATCGTCAATAAACAGTTTTTGTGTTATATAAGCAGCTAAAAAATCATAAATAGTGTGTTATCTGTTGTTGTTACAATTGTTATCTTTAACTGACTAAACTGAGGGCTGATAATTTTTTGTTTATGTAATGATACATCCTATTGAATTTGAAGGCGCGGGTCCTTGTGGCGCATGGCAGTTGTTTGTATAACAAGCGAGCCGCGCCGGTTGGTTTGTAGTGCAACTACTGTCACTTGTAGTCGTTCTTACAGCTCTATCGTAGGTGACTACGCATGGACACTTAATAATTTATGCTTAGAATCATTGTATACACAATTAATAAAAAACTGACTTTTATTTTATTAAATACTGACGGTGTTGTGTGGAAATGTTCGTAAAAACAGTATTTTGACAGTTGTAGGAGTGGTGCAGCCATATTAGTCATTACACGGTCGTGTTATCATTCGCCTGAGTTGCAGGCAACCCAGATAGCAAAGGTAGTGCATGTTTGCATAATTCTGAACCGGGGATGATTGCCTCACCCACCTTTGGGTTAGAGGTCTCGCCGCACTACACCCCATGTTCAGGGTGACACCCACGAGGGCGCGTGATTTGTTTACTGTTGATAAGACTACTATTTTTAACTGTGGATTTAATAGTTTTGTGATGGTTTGCTGACATACTTTAAACATAGTCAATTTTAAAAATTCTTGCCATGGCCGATGAAGAAGTACTCTTTGACGAAGTTTACGATGTTTGTGAAGAAATTGGAAGGTAGGTGGATCCCGTTTGTATATTATTCTTATATATTGACCTAAAAGGTTACAACAATTTTTAATGCATTTATAAAATATAAACCGGTTTTTAGTTATATCCATTTTTGTGTTAAAACTGTAGAAGAAATAATTTTATAAAGTTGTAATTCAATGAAAGCTAAGAACGTAAATAGGAAAAGAAAAGGGAACTAAACATTTATATATTTACGTTTTATAAGGGTAAAATTTAAATTGATTATTTAGCTAAAAATGCAGAACATAAATTAAGCGATTATAAGTCCTTTATTTTTGTTCTTTCATAATTAATTATTCAATTAGAATATTCTTAATTTAAATAAAACACTTCAAATTAAATTTGCTTTCTCTTGAAAATTTGTTAAGCCATGTATTATTTAATTTTACAAAAATTTAATCTATGGTATCAAACTTCGTCTTGAAATTACAAAATTTCTCAACAATGGATTTGTATTGAATTGTTGTATTATAAACAGTTTGGGTAGAAACAGAACGTTTTTAGTTATAATTAAAAAATAGATTGATTTGAAATTTAATTATTATGGTTCTTGGCACCACCTCAGTTGTATATTTCAAATTTGGTAATAAAGACAAGTTAATTATCGGAAAAACACGATCAGGTTTCGATATTGTTATTTATTGTAGAACCTTTGAGATTTGTGGTTGTGTAACATTGATTTTCTTTGGCGAAATAAATTCATATAATGAGCTAAGGGCGAGAAAAGGGTGGGTTATGAAGTTGGGATTTTGAAGATTAATTACCACCGAACCATTAACAATATTTTAATACCTTTACTTTAATTAGAAAATAAAATATCCAGTTATCAAGTTTAATAAGTTGTTGAATAAAGCGTGATTAATTTATAACAAATACTTTCTTAGACCAGCATGTTGTTATTGAAAATATTGGGATGAGCTATCATAACTTCATACGAAAAAAACAGAACATGCCTGTTACCTGAATATGTATTTATATATAGAACTCTAAAATGTAGGCAATTGGACCGGAAATGTTTTATCATACTTCCAGAAACATGTTTATTGCGTTTTTAACAAACATTAAACTCTTATGTAAATGTGTAGATTTAATGAAAGTTTTATTATTAAAAGAACCAAAAGCTTCAAATTTTTAAGACTTTCTTCTGAATGTAAAATCTTTAGTTTTTTAAATTTATTTTGTGAAATGAAAATGTAATGACGTTTAATCATTGTAAAAATAATATCAGGGTGCTCCTGGCAAAATTTAAATTAAAAGTATACCTATTGATGCAACGCCGGGTTATATAAGGCTGAAATAATTAATCAGAGAAGACGCGCTCTCCCTTACTACCTACTTCCTAAAGTATTTTTGAAGAAACGAATTGCTCTGCTGAATTGAAATGATTACCAGCGTATTCATTCTGATCATGAAATTTGTAGATATCAAGTATTGCGGACTAGTCACATTTGAAACTCTCTCCGGTCGCATTCAACGTAAATACTTGCCTTGCAATTATGAAAATATTTAGATTTGAGCTTTAATTATTTTATATGAATACTCTTGAAGATCCAACAATCATTTCATATTGATCACCTGACAACTCTATGTTTATTATAAATAAACATACACAATAGCTTCTAATTGGGATATCCCGACATTAACCTAGATACAGCTTGTCGATTCAATTTACTATTGCATTAGTGTACAGTTAAGTGTGATAAATGCTCACTGCTTGCTATAACGTGTATTGTTTTGATGCAATGTGCCGTTTGGAATATGTCAAGTATTCAATTGCAAGCATAGTTGATTTTACAACTTTAGTGTCTTTTGATTTTGGAGTAATCTCTTCGTTTCGACATAATTTTAGATGCCAATTAAAAAAAATCTTAATCATAGATGCCTTACTTTTAGTGCTTCAATCGCGTGCATATCTTGCAATCTATCAAGAATGATTTTATTCGTAAATCTATATACAGACTCTTCTTCTAATAACATTCTTAGATACTTATTTTAAAAGTCCCAATTCGTACTCCTTTCTGCTTAGCAATTGTTCACATATCATTTCGGGTTGGTGCTTACTGAAGACATTAGTTTTTAAGCTTTTTTACTTCCGAGTACAGTACAATACAGCACCTAATTCCTCTACAGACGGCATTGCCGTGGTAGAGAGTTGAACACTTGCAGTTGTATGGGTTGGTGTGTAATGTCGTTGATGTTCCTCTTGAATTAGACGTGAAGTTTGATCATTCATCACAATGTCGTAGATCCAACAGAGTGCGAACAGTTTATGATTCGTTTCCCAAGTTTAAGTACAAACGGGAGGTGTTGGATGACCAGCACGGCAGAAGGCCTTTGGAATCCAGAATCAAAGAAAATATTCAAAACGTGTAATACCTGATTCGATCTGATCGGAGCAAAAAGTTGAATCCGTTAATACGACTCTGTTCGATGATTTAAAGATGAGATGTGCCTGTGCCAAGTTTGTTTCATGGCAACGGAGAGCTACGTGGATGCAACGTTTTCCAAAACGATCGTAACTGTTTATGAGCCTTGGGTGTTCGCCTATTTCCGGAGATGTCGATGCAATCATAAAAATGACACACAGAGTTGTCTTCTGGACCAAGAAATCACGCCTCGTGAGATCCAAGGAAAAGGCTCACTGTATTCTTTGATTTTGATGGTTTGGTGTAGCACGAAATCATATCTGCTGAACATACATACTGTTTATTTCTACATGAAACTTTTACAAGGTTACGTGATAACACAATTTACACATTGCTTGTTGTGAAGTAATTCCTCACCTCAGCTAATTACGACAATTTGATATCAAACCATTACTCCGTTTTATAACAGCATTAGGACCGTTATGAACCATAACGTGTTTGTAATCGCGGCGTTACTATAATAGTCACAACAGTTCGAGAAATACATCAGAACGTGACAATCAACTTGGCCAACAGGTGGGAAGTGCAAAAACGTCTATTTTGCGCTATTGACTTATTTTTGTACAATAATGGTTCGTAACCGTACTAGTACCGTTATGAAACGGAACAAAGGTTTGATATTAAATTGTCGTTAACGCAAGTAATAGTGCACGACACACGATTGTTAAGTGCCTTAATACAACAAGTCTCGAAAATTAGAAAAACTCGACCATTCGGATCTCGTTTTTCCAGCTTTTTCTCGACCTTTTATAAGGCACTTATCGATCTTGTATCGCAATGTACTATATCGAGTACAATTACGGCATCGAAATTATGAACGAAAACAATAATTTCTCTTTTACGTATATTTTATATAGGGGAAGAGAAAGTAAATAGCATGATATATTTGAAGAAAGTTTTGTAATGTTGGACTAACACAAAATATAATTTCACTTTTATATAAAGTAAACTGGAACAGTAGGCTTTTATCACATTTATTATCTTAGTTGTTAATAAATTATTTTGTTAATACGCCCACGCATACACATGCAGATCAATTTTTAAAAACATGTTTTTCGGATTGGGGGATTCAAAATCATATATTTCCACTAAAAACTAAAAACTAAAAATAAGTACGTAATGTTATATACTTTCGAAGAACTAAAAATAAGCCAAATTGAAGATTGTATAAATATACAGGGTGTTCTATTTGTAAAAATTTAACTTTGATTAATATATAAAAAATATGAATTTTTTACTTATTCAATAAATTTTATATCAACTGAAATATGGGGGTTCTCAAAAAATTGATTATTTTCAAAATTAGCCAATAACACAAAAACGAAGAGGGCCAAGAAAATGTATTAACGGTATTTCACTTTTCACGAAAAAGTAGTACAGTGTCACGAATATTCCATACTCCTACCTTTGCTAATAACGGAAATGCCACACAAAAGTGAAGATAATGGAACACCATGTACAGTTCGGATGTATTAACCTAGCAAACAATTGACACTGCGTATTGACAAGTAGGAGCAAGTATACATCCAATACAGTCCGAGGAAGAAGTTAATAAGAATTGCTATCATTTTACCGCAGCATTTATTGTACTGTATTGTAATTTTCAACACCGTATATTTTTGTTTCTGGCTTATTGTTAGTTAATAACTATTTCTGTACTCATGTATTTGTGACATTTTGCAACAATTTATGGAATAACGTTTAACTCTTTTATTATACATAAAATAGCCGTCGTTTCAACTTTTTACGTTTACTTGAAATTTTGTAGAAATTTTCTGTTATAGTGTACTTTAAGTGCATACACTTTAAATAGCTCCGAAGTCATATGTATTGCCACAATTGTATCGACTCGTTTATTGTTAGGCTACAACGTCCGAACTGTACCTGTTTTGTAGACAAATACCTAAGAAACTTGATTCTTAGTTCAAATCTGCTAAATTCCTATCGACATAAAAAGCAACGGTGTAAAGTAGCCCAATCTCCTCACATTTACATCACTAGTTGAGATATTCGAAATAAGTAAACGTGACTTAACCTAACCATGTGCCAAATTTGAGTGTTTTTGAAAATGCTTTTGGAGAAATATTAGAATAGAATCGAACTTATTAAAAATTCGGGCTTCACTGGTAAATGAAACATTTTAGTAGACAGATAAAGTTGATCCAACTGACTTATTTTTACGACAAAAATCAGGTCAAAACCAACTTATGTAAATCTGGCGCCCGACTTTTAAGGAATTAATTTTTTGCACGTTTAGTTAGTATTTTGTTTATAAATGATTCTAGTAAAAAAAGTTGGCTTGTAGTAAAATCATTTACGAAATATACGAAGACCAAAATTGCCGGTACACGGCTTGAAACTAATCTAAAACTTTAAATAGTGTTATTTAATAGAGGGGCTTTTATAGATGTTTGTGGTGCTTTCAGTTTCGTTTGTAATTAAACCGTTCAATAGTTACAATAAGTTAAAGCTTAAAAAACGGCAACTTTGTCAAATTATTAGGTGCTTATTTAGAACCGTTTGTAGTACTTTTAATTTTGTTTGTAGTTCAACCATTTAAAAGCCATGATTATTTAAAGATTTAAATGATTGTAACTTTTGACAGTTACTTTTTTCTTAAATCTTTAAACGATTGTAACCTTTGAATGGTTCAACTACAAACGAAAATGAAAATACTACAAACAAATGCAAACGATTCTAAATAAGATCCTGCATGCTGATTTAATGCTCCTCATAATTTGATGAAGTTATCCTTTTTTTTTTAACTTTTAGTGATTGTAACTATTGAACGGCTCAATTAAAAATAAATCTGACGGCATTACAAACGTCTATCTATTAAATGACAATATTACAAAATTTTTACTTCAAGTCGGGTCCAGGCCGTTCTTGGCCGTCGTATATTTCGTACATGGTTTTACTACAAACAAAAATTTTCTTACTTAATGTACTACAAACAAAATACTATCTGAAGGTGTAAAAAAAGGTAATCTTTTAAAAGTCGAGTGCCATGTTCAAGAGAGTTATCAGCGTACATCTAAATCACTCTGTACAATAGAGCAAGTAAAAGTAGTTGCTAGGTAAGGTTTACTGAATGAATTATAAACCATGAAAATGCTTTGCTTTTGAGAAAATAATATTATAATCCTATTATAAATATACTGAAAGACCTCGTGAAAGGCCGATTTCAATGATTTTCCATCAAGTTACAGCAAGCACCATGATTACAAATAAGAAATTGAAAAAATAATTTTTTTTCAAACAAATTAAGTTCTTTCATCTTTTATACTGTGAATTAACAAACTTTTTCATTTTAGTCCACTATTAAAATATTTGATTATTATAATATAGCAACATTAGAAATGTCGAGAGTGATTTTCATGACTTAAACAGGTTCTAGATTGCTGTAAAATATTTGGTCCCTTATTTTTGATCAGATTATATGCCACCTTTCATCAAAATCAGCGAGGTTCACTTTGCGCCCTTGATTTGTCAGTAACATCAGTATTTTTCACATTATACAAATATTTTAGGATAAAATTTGTAAATCTACGTTTACGTTTCCGCGTTGAACAGATTCTGGTTTTTTATAAAGCAATTAAAATGTAAATTCTTCTTATATTTCCAATGGACAGATTTTCGCTTTATTCACGTTCAGCTTTGAACAAGTTTTACTGTATACAAATTTTGGAAATTCAGAGAGGCATATTAAATAAACTTAAGAAATCCCCTAGAAATTGCTGGTATTCTTGAGAAATCGTAGGAATTCTTGTAGAATTCTCGAAGAAGTCTTAGGAATTCCCAGGAATTCTCGAGAAATTTCCGGGAATTCTTAGGAATTCTCAAGGATTTCCCAGGAATTGTTAGGAATTCTGGGGAATTCTTTGTATGAGGAATTCTTGTGTACAGTTAAATATGGAAGTGTTAACCCCTCGTAAAGTTATATGTCCGTAAAGGAGCATTAAGCGTGTTTCGAACAAGTAGAATTTCTTCTTTAGTTATGTAGAAAACAGTTATTTCTTTATTTGTTGAATTTTGAAAAATATATAATTTTCCATTGTTTCATTTTGTTTTTGGTAAATATGTTGTAGCAGTAAATTTTTTTATGTAATTATAGCGAATGCTGAGGTTATGTAAAAATAAAAATTAGTGGATAAAAACAATTTGGACATTATCCACTAGTTTTTTTCATTATACGTAATCTCACCATAGGCTATAATTCCGCAAAAAAATTTACTGCTACAACCTATTTCTTTAATATTTTGCTTCCAAAAATCGAACACCTGTAACCGCCTGTAACGCTGTAAAAATTTGTTCTCTATATTATCTTTGTAAGCTTGCTTTAGCAACCAATCCTTTTAGAGTACCTCCGATTTCATTGTATGAAGTTTTTCCATGCGAAGTAGCACAGAATGACATTTATATAAAAATTCTCTCAATTTAATACTAAACGTTTCACATTTACTTGAAAAAAAAAATAAAAAGAACTATATTTGAAGAAGTGTAACTCGTGACTGTAAGAATTACATGCATTAATTAAATTATTTGAAGTTGAATGTAGTGCATAATTTGTTGTTACATTGTGATCCTTTGCGTTTTATGGACTATAGATACATTATGTTTAAGATCATTGTGTTATGATACATAAATTACACCTGATGCCACTGCCACCAATTTTAATCTTTTACATAGTTAGCGATCAATTTGTGTTTGTTAACACCTTTTTACGTTGTTAGCTAAGAGTGTCTGAAATTTGTGGTTATTTTCAGAACATGTTTTATATGTAAATTGTCATTCGCCCGGGTATTAGTTGTGAATATATTGTGGATTTAAAATAATTTTTAATTGTAAATGAACAATAACCAATGTTATTTTCAGGGTTGCCCCAAATATAGTATATTACGATATAAGATCGGTAAGTGCCCTATAACAGGTCGATAAAAGTTTGCAAAACGAGCCTCGAAGGATCAAGTTTTGCTAATTTTCGAGACCTGTTGTACTAAGGCACTTACGATTGTGTGTCGCACACGATATTTTGCACTAACGACAGCTTTCAAGTAATTACGAGAATTTGATATCAAACCTTTATTCAGTTTCATAACAGTACTATAGCCCGTCTCAAATTTTAGATGCACTATGTGATGTTTGCCTCTCTTACTATCCTTTGCTATTCGTCAATAACCCTTTCCTTGTTTGCAGCTGCTATGTTGCAAATTGTATCATATACAAATCAGCGTTACTGTGCTGTCAAATTTCAATTCTTACTCCCTATCTCTATATAAAATGTAAAATTGTTTTTGTGCATTAGTAATTATATAAAATTTTGCTTGAAATATGTATACATCAATAAATAACCTTCAGAGTTTTCCCTTACATGGTGCAATAGATACTACTGGCTTAAGACGTAAAAACGCTTGGCAACAATGTGCTATTTTACCATTTAACCTGTACTGCAACTAAAACTTGAGACGGACTATAGTACCGTTATGCTCCAAAACGTGGTTGTTATCGCGGCGTTACTATGACAATCACAACAGTTTGGGCAATATATTATAACGTGACAATCAACATAGCCGGTAAATATAGAAAAACAGGCCGGAAGCGCAAAAATGTGTTTTTGAAATAGTTGACAAACAGAACAGTGTATGTTTGAACATTTTAAATATATTTTTATGAATTCAACTTCAAGATCAAAAGAACGTTTTAGTATATTTATAATAGATTCAGTTTACAAGTTTTCAAGATTTTATGCAACTTGAGTAGAAAACATCGAAATGGAATATTTGCACATAATATTATACAATTTTTCTTTATAACGTTTCATTATGAATAATATTTGAGTTCTCTAGGTGGTATACGAAAAGTTATGTCGGCTAAATCATCATTTCATTATAAAGTCCATAAACACGTGCCCTCCTCATGACATCTTTCAGCACATTTCGAAGACCTTCAGGAGATATTGAGACTATCTCATCCTAATTTTTTCCTTTGCAGACCTTTATAATGTAATGGTTAGCACCATAATTCTCGTCCTTGATGAAGTCCCAAAGAAAAAAGTCTCCGTCGTTCATATCCGGTGAATGAGGTGGCCATATCACATTACCATCAGTGAAATGCTGAATGAGGTGATTTATTTGGTGCCTGTAGCAGCGACACATATTTAACTATTGTCCTAAGCATTCTCGATCAACAGTCCAAAGAATAGCAGCGTCTTCAAAAAAATAAGATACAATTACGTCTTCTAGAGTTACTTGAGCTGAAGGCAGCTATGTCAAAATTAGTAGTTTTGCTTATCGATAGAACCGCTTTAGGTAAAATGTTCTTCATCACACATCATTAAATTTGTAACAATATTCTTGATATTTTTTGCGAGGATTACTAAGGCAACGGAGTATTGCAGGAGCAATTGCTTATTTTAGAGCAAGCATGCACGTATAAACAAGGGATCTTCAATTTATTAGTGTGTCTTCTGTACTATATTTGAGATTTATCTCCATTTTTACTTCATCGCTCATCATGACGTCTAGCAGTGTATAGCATCATCAAACAATTCGACGTTTTTCAAAATTTTGAACCGTTGTCTAAATTGTATTTTTGCTCGTTACTTTAACGTTTGAATTACAGACTGTTTGTTTTTGAGAAGTATTGCGATGATTTTGCTCCGATGAGCAAAGTTGTTCAAATTTCAAAGTTCTTTATTTAATAAAAAGCTCGTTTTCTAATAATCAATAACGAGCCGTATTCTTATGAACTTATTTGCTAATTTTTTATAAATGGCGGCTACCCTCTCCAGGAATACCAAGGAGTTTGGTAACTGTTTAGAAACTAAGATTTATTATAAAGATTTCTAATTGTATTTCTTAATCCTCTAATTGTGGTGCTCTGCTAGGTCCGACTAGTGCTCACTCCTAATTTGCTGTTTCCTAAGGTTATCTATATTATACGTATTGCTGAAAAAGTCTGAAAAGATAAAAATAAAAGTTTTATTTTATTTACTAACTTAAAACTAAGAGAGTTTCGGTAATGGATCTTAAATATCGAAGATACTGGAAAATCGATATTACGGTCTCGAAGTGCCTGGATCACTGATCACTGATCACTATCACTGATAGAGCTTTAAAAATCGCCTAAGCGAGAAAAAAGTGATACACTTCGTGGTAGGTTACGAAGTAGGAAGCCATGATGGTGGTTATGGGGTGGTGACGTCCTGTTGTTGACGTCAGGTTCGGCCTCGTACGTCATGAAAGTGTGTTACGTCATATGTATTATTTTTTTTTAATAATCTCATGAAGTTGGATGTTTAGGAGATGTTGTAATGTCATGTGTAATTTGTTTTGGAAATGTATGTAATTATTTGTGTGTATTGAATGTTGCGTAGCTTGTTTTTGTGGTAAATAGGTTTATATTTTATGTCAGGTATTGTGATATGTGCTGAAATGCTTATGCGTGTTTTGAAAATATGCGGTAAGAACTTATGTTAATCATTTCTGCAGCCTAGTTTTATGTTTTATTGATTTTTGTGTAATAAATTCATGTTGGGCTTATAATGTAGAAACTTATATGGCATAATTGCCTAAGATTAGAGCTGTAATGTCTGTTACTGTTTTGGGTATATTGTGTTTGCCACAATGGAAGCTTTCTGGCAGAGTTTGTTAAAAGTGTTAAAGTCGTTTGGGTTTTTCAGTATGTCTGTTCTGTTTTTGTTCTCTAGTTGTGCCCTCAATGGTTGTAGTTAGTCTCTTGTTATGGTACAGTCTAAGATAACGTGTTCCGGCGTCTCTCTCTGTCCGCAGTGGCAGTCTGATGTATCTTTGCTGTTTATTCTCTTAAGGTATGTAGGGTAAGGTCCGTGTCCAGTCAGGAAGTGTATGAGACCTCTGGAAGGACAAAAGTACCTATTTCGTCCGCAAAATCTGACATTAGGTAGGAATTGGTGAGTTCTTCTGCCTTTAGTAGAGGTGTCCTATTCTATCTGCCAAAGGTTTAAGATATATTCTGTTATGCCAGATTTAAACGTCAATCTTACTCCCAGTATCTTATGGACCGTCTCTAGAACGCGTTTTTTGGGCCAGTATCTGGCCGCTGCCTTTATAACTTTGAAGATTAGCGGGCAGAAGGCCTAGAATAACCAGTAATGGGTCCAGTGACGTGATGCCAAAGGCTCCGGTTATCCTGAGTATTGCTTCCTTTTGAGTTGAGCGGATTTTTGTCTGAATTGAGCCAAGTATCAGTTTCTCTGCTCAGGTGCTGGAAGCGTATGTTATAATAGCCATTAATACATTGTTTAAGTATAGCCTAGCATTTGTTAGAGGGATCTTAAAGTCTTTCTGTGCTATTCTGGCAATTTTGTGTATAACTCTTGTTCCGTTTTCGCATATAGTGTTAAGATGCCGTTTGAAGTTCAACTTTTCGTATATCATAACCCGTAGGTATTTGGTGCGAGCAAAGTTATACATTTACATAGGCAGGAGAAACATAAAGAGCTATAAAATTGAAGAATGTTAAAAAAGTTATGCTTTTTTTATGGTCAGCTCATTATAGGCCATCCTGTACGTGTTATAAAATATTTAGTTTTTTTAAATAGCTTCGGTAGCTTTAAGGCACTTAGTTCAGCGATGCCGCAGTTAATGTATTCCATCTCTGAAGTAACTTTCTGGAAGTCCTGCAAAATGCTCTTCTACGGCTGCATTTTCTTCCGTAATGGACGAGAAATGATTATCAGCAAAGAATTTTTTGAGATTTGGAAGTCAAAAGTATCCAAATGTGATAAATAGTTCAATTCATATTTTTTCGTTAAGTTTTTCATCGCCTACTTATATGAGCAGCTACATTGTATTGACGAAAAATGATTCCTTTCATTTGTAAACCTGCTTTTTTCTTACGAATTTGTTTTAAGCAGTTGGTTCAAAAGTTTTGCATATTTTCCGATTATTATTTTATTTTCTCAAGACAATCTATCATGAAAACTTCTCTTGAGTTTTAAAAAACAGAGGCTATACCCTTTCCTGCCTATGGAACCGATTTTGCTTTATTAAGTTCAGAACAACCGGTTTCCGTTCACTATTTTGATTGTTATTTAGTCTCTCGTGTGTAGTAGCGAATTCATGTTTCGTCCATAGTTATAAAACAACGTATAAAGACAACTTTATTCTTTTCCACACGATTTAGACACTCCACACTACTGAGAAGCTCGCGTTCGCTTGTGTTTGTGATACAATGTTAGAAAATGTGGCAAACATCTTGCACAAAGTATTTTTAACTGTAATTTATTATATAAAATATAACGTACCGTAATTTAATATCATATACTGAATTTTCTAAACAATTTCTGTTGTCGCAGTTTTTGATCGTCCACTATGGGATTCGGTTTTGCTACTTGTGAGACTACATTGGAATTCACATGTTTATTTACAAACCATTGTTTTTGAAGGAGCAGATTCTCCTATACATTTACATTTACGTAATTCATTGCATTTAAAGTCTTATTTACAAAAAGTTCTATTACAACACGATCTTTCAAATTTTGTATTTTAACACAATGCACTTCCACGTGGACTGTGAATAACTTGTAAACAAAGACTGGATTGACAGATCTTAACTGGGACTTCCAATGTACTCACTTGATAAGTCAAATTGTATTTCCAACTAAAATTTATAGCTCTGATGTTGAATAATAGATGGTACCCAGCGCATTTTTGAAATCACCCTCATATGTATGTACATTTTAACTATACCTTTAGTAAATGTGATGAAACAATTTATATTAGGAATATGTATGTAGTACATGTATGGAGATAATTCAACTAAAATTAATAAGTTTGTCGTTAAAATTTTATACAATTAAGTTTGATAGGTAATAAACAAGTTACGAGAAGTTAACCCAAGTGTAGCGTCGTTAAGTCGTAGTGAGAAACTTAAAGAAGCCTTGGCTTTGTGATTGCTGATTCACACGCGAATATATTAGGTAAAAAATAAAATCAGATTTGTAATGGATTGTTATTTTAATTTTCTATTATAAGGTGATACAGTAAAATATTATATTGAGTAACTTTGCTGCATACGGGTATATCGCTAAAGCGATTTAAGCACAATACCTTTAAAACGGCTACAATGATTACAGCGACCTACTGAGGGTAAAGATAAACGGAATCAGCCTAACCCGCTTTCCCTTATGTAAGTTATTTATTTCCTTAAATAATAAACATCAGGTGTCTCGTTTTTGGCACAAATAATGCATTTAGAATTCCTGGCTTTTTTCGTGGTAGCTAGATGGCATGAAAATATGTTCGTGCAGTTTTTAATTTAACATACAAAAATAGAAGTTCGTCCAAATATTTAAATTCCAGAACGGTAATACAAAACTTCTGCTTCGTGTTTTATTATACTTATTATTTAAATAAAATAATAGAAATTTTTATTAAATTATCAAAAATACAAGCAAAAAGAAAATAAATAAAATAATACTATAAAATATCAATAATAATTTAACTTCAAGTCGGAGTTCTGCAATAATAGCTGTTCTTCCATTTCACGTAAAGAAAATACGAGGGGTAGTTTTTATGTAATCTATCTAGCTATGAAGAAAAAGACAGGTAATTAATTCAATATTGCAATACCCCGGAGAAGGATATTTTCTGGTAACTTTGAAAAATAGTTTTAGTTTACTAAAGGCTGTATGTCGAATATCTTAACTCTGCGAAGCCGATTTCATCCATGTTTCTTGTCTCATTTTCAATTTTTACGCCTAAGTTTTTATTATATAACTTGAGATTTGTCACGCTCCGATGTAGGGAAAGACAATCTCCCGAAACGTCAGCCTTTACATAAAAATTTAAACTATTTAATATTTAAAGCTTTCCTGCCCTAAAGAATATTTTATTTCCTGAATTCTAGAATTTTTAACCAGTAAAACTTATTAATTACCAATCTAAAAAGTGTAATATCCTACAAGAGGAAGTTAAGAAATATACATATATATATATATATATA
>JAHWXV010987597.1:0-10155 GCA_024586415.1 Phrixothrix hirtus | reverse complement strand
CAACAATTTTGGAGTAAGGAGATTAGATCTATCATTGGGAAGTACGAACGTTAGTTGTGCGGAATCTGTTTATTTCGAAACCATCATACTGGTTATTAGCGTTAGCCGTTAGGGACACACTTCTAGTAAAGAAGAACGTCTTTAACGACGCCAATTAAATCCAACTAAGAAACATTTTAGTACTACTGACATTTACATTAATCATAGGACTCTCAATAGTGTAGTTTTGATAGCATGTGCAATTTTTACGGTAAACTAATATTTAAAAGTTAAACATATCTATGGGACCTTAACTTTGGCCAAAATAAATTGTAAATTTCATAACTGGGTTTGGTCACGGATAAACTGACTATGTAAGCGTTACACTGTTTTGCATTTGGTGTAAACTTTAATTGTTAAGGTACTTCTACCGACGTTTACAACATGGGAGTATTAATAGACTATGATTTTACTAAATTGTGTAGGTCACGTACACAATTGCAATTGTACCATTAGACCACGTCTACCCTTTATTTGTATCCTTACCAGCAGTATTACCATTCTTATTTCTGAGCCCAGATAGAATTACCTCGGAACCTGTAATACACATATTGTTTATATTTGAGTATCAAACTTTCGAGGCCTACGGAACACAGTAAGCCTGTATAAATTATAATTCTTTGTTTGTTCTGATACATTATTTTACAGCCGATCTACCATTGACCGTTCGTACTCTTTCGTTCTCAAGAGCACGAGATACCTGCGGGAAGTATAAGAATGTAAAGTTCAACTTTACCAATTCCGACTTTTGGCTATTCCCTCCTCGGTTCCTTACTCTCGAGGTAGCTCTTGTAATTACCACCCCAGTAACAAGCCTTAGTATACCCCATGGTCCTACTGCTGAATCGCAGCTACCGGCGGAATTCTTTTGTGCCGTAGTGTAGCAGTGGATTAGACCCTTTGACCGCCGCGCACGTGGCATACTTATATATAATACTTCGTCGACCCACCTTGACCTCCCTTGCGTACGTGCCTGTTATAAGAACAAAGGGTGTTTCAAATAGGGTATGCAAAATATAGTAATTTAATATTTGGCTGCTAAATTAGGATATAATATTGCTTTCAGAAATTAATAGTAACACAAAATTCAAATTTACTTATTTTGTTTTTGCAAGCCATTAAATTGTTACTGATCATTTTAATAGTATAAAAATAATCTCAAGAATGATTAAAATAAAAGTAATTTCGTTATTTTTAAAAAGAACTGACGTTTTCAGATCAGTAAATTTAAATCGACCGCTTACCCAAGAGTAATATACAAATATTAAAAAATAGAAATATTTTTTAAAAGGCATATCTAAAAGTTTACCTTTGCTCAATGAGTAAAATTAAGTAAAAGCTTGTATGTACACAACTTAGTGTGCAGCTTTTCTACTAATTAAATAAACACCAAAACTTTGACTCGCATGGTAGGTTCACCGCATCTAACAGATTTTAATTTGACCCACATTTATACATCCGCAGTAAAATGATGAATAATTTAAACTATTTAAAATGTAATAACTTCGATACAGATCTTACCTAAGAGCGATATTCAAATTCGTGCTTATATAAAATATTTAAACAGTATTCTTTACGAAAAATAATTTAATTACAAAATGGCGGCAGGTATTAATTAAATCGCACATTCACTGTTAATGCTCTCTCTCTCTTATCTGCAGTACATTCTAGAAACTATTTCATATGTTAAAAAGATATAGCAAAGTTGTTTTGATAAAAATTAAAGGACAATAATGTAATATATTACAACAAGGAAAACGCAGATAATGTCTACCATGTCGTTTAATATTGGATAATTTAAATATTACAGGAACCTCAAGGAAGACATAAATACAATAGGATACAATTCTACAGGATGTTAACACTACCCTAAATATGGAAATCAAAATTCCGCACAGAACTTACACTAATAAGGAACTTTTGTAAACGTAAAACACTTGTATTATCAAATTACCTATCTAATAATTTCTATGATAAATAGAAATTCTATTAAAGCTGGAATACCTGAACTGTGCTCTCTATTTGTAAAAAAACAGTAAAAGCACAAGCTAAAAAGCACGAAGCTTTTTCACTACCTAAAGTATGCTATTGACGTAAATGTGACCTTTTTCAAAATAGGCTTCGGTGAATGCTTACTAATTGGACAGGTCCTTTATATTCACTGAAATGTATGTAACGAAATGTATCATTTAATGAATGGAGTTTCCAGCTTTCTACACGTGTAACAATCATAATTGTCAAACGTATCTGAAGGTATGTTGAATATATTGTAAGCTTATATTGTTTGTATTGTGACAAAGTAAACGCAAGCGTTTAATGTTTCAAATCCTACACTGCAATTTAATAATTAGATAAATTTATATTATCACTACAGTTTTGAATAAAACGATCTAGTCTGTCAGAAACTATATTTTAAAATTAAATGTTATCTTAAATATTTTCACATATAAGAATTATTTTATCCTAGAATAAATTGTTAAAATAGTTATTGCAAAACTGGTCTTTACCTAAATAATTTTTTTTGTGCGACATGTTTCAATTAAATAAATAACTTACTAGTAAAATCATTTTCAAAATTGGTCATTCAAATCATGAAAATGATGTAGCAAATATTGGCCTCCCTTGCATACTAAATATATTTTATAAAAAACAAGCTATTTATTTAAAAAATCTTTTTTAAAATTTGAAATAGATCTATAAATTAAATCTCTATAAACAATTTTATTTAACTCAACACAATAACAAGCTCTCTTTTTGTGCCTGAAACAACTTTTCTTCGTGCAACAAATATCACGCGATCATTCAATTGTAACCATCGCATTATTTACGTAAATTAATCAAGTAACTTCCATCCTCATAAATTTCATTATCAGCAATAGATAACTTTTAGAAAATCAGGGTTACTTCAAAATTCAATTCTGAATTTTCCTAAACAATCCATTACTTGGTCTCGTCGCCTTTTGTAATAAATAATCAGTTTAACTAACGTTTTGTTTACATTTATATTAATGTTTTTGGGAAACGCCATTTATCTAAATAGCAATTGTTATCGAAAACGAAATTTTTGGATAGCTTAGACATTTAACTTTTTATTTAAATTTCAAAGAACACATTTGTTAAGATTGCACCTCAAACACATTATTTTATAAATATATACATAAAATAAGATAGCTTTTTTATTCCGCAATATGTTAAGAAAACCAATTAATTAAAAGGTCAAACCAGGCCACAGACCGCATGCGAAACAATGTAGATGGACAGATAGTGGAATGTGTCGATATATGCAAAGAAAAAACTTAAAGGGACACACATGTATCAGAACTGCTAAATTACGCAACATAAAATGTACATAATTTAGGCAACTAGCATAAGATAAGAACCAGAAGTGGGAACTAACATAAGATAAAGATAAATAGTATGTATATATAGATCCGTACCTAAAAGATAAGATATATAACGGTGCAACTAAGGGCAAATGTAAAGTTAATACCAACACGTGCATAATATGCAGGAATGCCGGTTAGATATTCCATAAGCTTAAACGAAACAAAAAATTATCGAATGTGAAGTGTACTACTTTATTAATGAGTTCACGAGTGTGGCAATTACAGCGTTGTGTGCCAAAAATATTAGAATGCATAGTGATAGTATTTATAAAATCAATATTATCCATCTTGATTTGGCAAAGTTTAACACGCTCAATATTTGCGTTGAATTCACAAAGATATACTTTTATACCAGGTGGCTTTGCAATAATTAACTTTGATTGAAGCACCTCCCCAAAACAGTTGTTCAACAACCCAAATTTTCTTGTAAAGTAAGTAATCATTTCACAGTGATCAGATAACTTATTATGTACAGAGTGAACCCTCATTTGATCCTTTTGATTACAAAGCATTGCCCGACAGCATTATAGTGACTTATAATATGTCCTTCAATACCAGTGCACTGATTTAAGGCTTTTTTACGCGCAAGAGGAGTCATAATATACAACATTCTACACGTAGTGTCCCTTCTTTCAGTTTCATCCATTTAATGTATCTGCATTACCGAAGGAACGACTGACTCCACTCTAAAGGTAAATTTCAAACATCTCTATATAGGGTGTTTTTCGTAAATTGACCCCGTTCTGCAGTAAACGACTAGAGAACGGAAGCGCACACAACTTCCTATTCTGAGTATTTATACAGTATTTAACCTCAAAAACTATCGATGGACCACATCACGCTCGTCTGATTGAATGCACGCCAAGTTTATTTTCCATCGAGACTGTGACAATCTACATTGATGAACTAACTATTCGTAGATTTCCTGTAGCCCAGAAATGTCTGGTTAATTCTTAGATGAAAATCGCATAATTTAGGTGTTAGGAAAAATCAATGAGTTTCAGTTCCTGTAGCAACTGTATTTTATACGAAAACATCTTAACTATTTTAAAATTCTCCAACAGGATGTGCGGTAGAACTTTAACTCCCTAGAATGCTTTTTCGTTGATGTATAGGCTTGTTCTTCGTTATTGACTCTAACTCGTTCAATTTTGTTTACCTAGAGAATAGAATGTTGATGTTTCATCAAAACGTTGCGTGAGGTTCCAAATCATAGTCACAGATGCCCATCTCTTATGTTTACGTTGACATTCTGGGTTTTAGCGCGTAAATTGGTATTTGGAATACTTTTATCTTATGCCCTGTATATTGTTAGCATTTCCTATTTTCTTGCCATTGATATATATATTAAACAGTTTTTGTCAATCGTTTAATAAATTCCTTTAGTAAGATACTTTGAAACTTATTTTTAATTATTCGTTGTGATTCACTTTCAAATACAGAGTTGCATTTGGAAATATACGCGAAGTGCGCGTATTAAAAATTAAATCTAGTAATAATGGTTGTACAGTTTTCTTAAGTTTTGCGAAAATTAAGAGGCTCGATTCCTTTCCTCCCGGTAAAATAATGCATGACAGTAAAAAATAATACCTAGTTGCAAGAGATATAATTTTAAAAGCCTTTTCGGCAGGAATTTAAAATACGCTGTTAGCATCTTTAGGGCTATTTAGTGGAGGATACCACACTTAATTCTTCAAATTGCCTGGAGAAAATTATCAAATGTAGTGTTCTTTTTATTTATAATGTATTTGTATATCCAATTCTATGGCCTTCTCAATTGAATAAAATCGTCATCTTTAGTTGAATTTTTATTGACAAAATAAATAAACTTAAATTAACGTACACTTAAACTTTCTAGTGTACAATAATTATTTCAAACAAGTCCCTTATAAACTCAAGAACCACGTCCAGCTATTTACAAACATTAAAATAAATATTTGTAGTGAACTTCTTTATGTTGCTTTGGTATTTGTTGATTAGTCATATGTTTGTGATATAAGTGATCAAATAAAGTACACCTGTTTACATTAGCTAATGGTTAGATAATACCTACTTATTTCTGTAAGCTTGTGACTGATTATTTTTTATTCGGGTAATATACATTATTCAATATATTTGATTGTCATTGAATTTGAATGATCAGCCCAAAACCTTTAATTTAATTTTTTAAGTCCTATTATATAAAACAAACATGAAGAGTTTATAGATAAATCACAGATTATTGTATTTGGATGTTTTGTTAATTGGTTCAAAAATGCTGCGTTTTGCGATACCCATAAAGAATACATTTTTAAAGTAAATTAATGGAAGATTCTAAAGTTTTGGGAGGAATTCGCCGTTAAAAAGATACCCATTATATTAGAATCACCCTGGGCATGCTTACTCTCGTTTACACTCATCTCTGATGATAGTTTTTGATTTTGCATTGTTAGTATAATGACAAGGAAAATAAATGACGCCTGTCGTTTGAGTTATTGAATTTTTGAGATTCATGTGTCACAGCCTTGAATCCTGCTTTCTCCCTGTAGTTACCCTTCCGTTAATTACACGTGATATTCTAACCCTAAATATTCGTGTGTCACAGTCTTGAACCCTGCTTTCTCTCTGTAGTTACCCTTCCGTTAATTACACGTGATATTCTAACCCTAAATATATCGTACTGCCATTTCATCCTGTGGCAAATAATGAACTTAACACCTTGATAATAAAATTCAACTACTTTTAGTCTATTCAGCAAAATAGCTGTTAAAAGTATCATTAATTTTTCTTTAAGTTTCTGAAGAAATAATAGTCGCAAGATCCATATCGGTGGATTTAGCTCAATGAATTCTAATCTCTTCATTCAAGTTTGGACAAGTTGGTACTTGTGCACTTTTGCATTACTATGAAGAATTAAACCCCAATTCTTCAATAAAGTTTGACGCGTTCTCTATATAGTACAATGTAGTTCTTCAACTGTGACTGAACAGGTATTAGCGGTAACTGTTTTACCTTTCGCCATGTAATCTTAAAACACCGTTGCTATAAACTTGCCTGCATACGCTTGTGTAAATCTTTTTGTAGGCGGCGAACCCTCATGGATTTACTGCATCGATTCCTGCTTGATCTCAGAATTTCAATAAAGCAACCATGTTCATATGATGTCCTTATATTGCACAATACGTCCGTATCTTTTTAATAAATCAAAATATCTTAAACAAATGTTTTGAAGGCGATCGTGTTCAGGAGTCAAAAATCTTGCGCAGTCCAAAATTTTCGTGCAGAATCTGTAGTATGTTAGGTTCAAATATCCTCAACGCTTCGAAGGTAAATTTTCATAAACTATTGACTCTACATTTTTGCACATTTAAATATTCATAGCCGTTTCTCCTGTCCTGGGCTCGGATCATGTTCTACCGATTCACTATTCCAACAGAATTCTTTTGTCCAGTTTCGGCCTATTGTCATCGTACACTGCTGACATCTTTTTATGTATAATTTCGGTCAATAATATACTAAAGTTAGGAATTTTATTACGCTATGATGCTCAAATTTGACTAAACTCGTTTCTAATTACAAATTAGTACACAATAAATCAACGATTTATCACATATAGATTTAATTTTGCACAGTTAATATTAAAATGTAGTGTATTACAATACGATGGCGTTTATTGTAATAATAATTGAAAGTTAATAGTTTACATTTTTATCTATTTGATATTCCTTACATCTTATAATTTTTAAAATAAAATAAATACTATACAAAATGCCGCATTAGTTGAGAGTGGAACTTGGATTCTTACGCTAACATGATGCACGCTCTACCTCTAAGTTACCAACGCATAACAAATTAATTTATTTTTATGGCTAGGTAGATTAAGAATTTGCCCTTGGTATATTTAATTCTATGCTTTTTTCAAATAATTGTTAAATAAATTTGCTGAAATGCAAAACTATTGATATAATTTAACAATTCTTATAATTCTTTGTGAATTCGTTTGATGATTAAATTTTTATTAAAATTCTGTTGTCAAATTATGAACGCACAGTAATATCTCACCATACAGCTGAATTTTCAATCCTATAGTTCGTTACATGTAAGTTGTTTTCTACTATCGAATTCGGCACAAAGGTAGCAACAATAACCTAGGCCCTTTTTTGATCAATCGATATAAAAACCCCGATTCTCTTAATACTTTCAGCGGTGACAAAGCTTTGTTGCAATAAAAACGTAAGAAAATTAATTAGAAAATATTTTGTTTGATGGTCCTATTTTATTGTCAATTGAATTATTAAGTTAATTTAACCACTTTTATTATACTTGATAACGAAAATAGATGGTTCTTCAAGACATTGCATTTATTTGCGTTTTTAGTTCAGGCATTTCTTGAGTTTTTGCAAAGGCCTTTTATCTACTTATTATTAATTATGTTTTATTTCAACCGCATTTAATTCTATTTTTATACTTTGCATAAGATTAATTAAATCAAAAGGAAATTCTCAAAGCTCACATTTTATGGAGACGCATAAAGAATTAATAAAACCCGAAATATAGATTCTTTAATATCAAGTAGCCAATTATAATAAATTCTGAAAAAAATATTAAATGTGTCAAAAACGTTTCTTTTTCATAAAAAAGTATGCAACACTTATCGTTTATAGGGCTCAGGCTAGCTGTAGTCAAAGAAACCATGAAGTTATGTCCTCACCGTAGGCTCTGAAAAATAACCTACTTCGCATTTGTTTTAAATTTAATAACTAGGAATGCGTTACACGCCAAATTCTAGAATCACATCAGCCTCACAGAAAGTGCTTCTATGGAATCAAATTGCGAAATTGAGCATATTTCTATTAAAATAGAATAAACGTAAATTAAGCTCACCTTCCTATAAAATGGATTAGTTTTATAAAAATGTAAGCACAGATCTTATCAGACTAATAAGTATTGTTGTATTATAGAAGTAACTACAATTGATTTAACATAAACCTTGAGAAAATAGATAAATTCTCTTTTAAAAACAATAAATAAAAATGAAATTAGTATTGTATAGAATTAAAACCCCTTAAATTCATTATAATGTATTTTAATAAAAATGAAACTAATGCCTATTAAAATTGAAAACAATTAAACTCGTAACTTCATTATATACAGTTTATGTCAAAATATATGGTACGATAACTAAAGTCGTAATGAATATGGTAAAAAAACAAGGATCATTAAGAATATTTAATTATATAGAATGTAAAAAACTTAATGAAAAGTCAGAACAAATAAATTCTTAAGTATTTAAACTTGTAAATTGAACAATAATACCATCAATACTATTAAAATTTTGAGATATATAATTTATCAGTAAATACTTAAGAACTCGCAATTTAGATACAATTTTAAACGCAAAATGACATTGATAAATGTAGAATGGAAGACCTATAATTAATCAAGGGACAAAAGACGCTTTTGGTAACTAAATCATAATTTACGCGGTCGCATAAAACATTAATTACTCAACACAATAGAAATAAATATTCAAGATTAAATAATATTTGTTCCTTATAATGTAATTAAATACAGTAAAGCTTAAACGTACAAAATTGTCCAACTTAAAAGCTAGCACTTTAGAATAGGACTCACAATGCTATCAATCTAGGTATCAGCGCAATATGTTGTGGAACGGCATTGAATAATCTATGAAGCACAAAATTCAAATTATTTTTAGCAATGCAGTTAAATTTACTAACGGGAGAAAATTTTACTTACCTAGGTAATAAAACACTAGGACATAAATAATGAATTTTCTTACGGCGGAAAAGGAAGGATATAGAGTTGAAAAAATAAGTGTACACTGCACAGATGTATCCATTTAAATTCCCAGATTTTAATGTTAAATAATGCTATTAATGATTAAATGAAGCATCACAAGGACATGAACAGACACTTTGCGATAGATTACATAAGAATCCTATCTAACGCTTGCAGACATTTCATAGTTGTCGCTAACTTTCGAATCTTGGTAGAATATCCTAACTTGACCCTTGTAAAAAATACTAAAAGATTAAATCTGTATTTCTTCTATTAATAATATAATTAGCCTAAGCCTCAAATAAAATTTAAATTGACTTGAAATGTATTTTAAAAACGTATTTGCGCATGCGTGACTTAAAGTCAATCATGTTATTTAGTACAGATATTGAAAAATTCAAAATTGGAAAAGGCACAAATATAGAAAATTAATCCTCGACCAATTTTTCTATATTTGTGCATTTTCCAGTTTTTCATTAATTTCTATTAATACCTTACTGCTGGATTAAGTAGTTTTAAGCTGTATATTTTATGATTTGATTTATACACGCTCTCTTCCAAATTAACAATTTATTTAAGGCGGATTCTTCTTAAGCAGTATTAGACGAGTAATCCGTTTAAAATTTTTATAATTTTTCAAACAATAGGGAAACCGTTTTACTAGGCAGTTGAACAAAGCATGACTATGAATAAGTTTACATTGAGATTACTTGGTATACTGGACGATTCTAAAGCATAAAAGTAGAATTCGCTCGTCATAAATATTATTTACTTAATACAAAAAGTAAAGAAAATATATTTATATAAATTATTTATACAGGGTGATTTATACCATGAGGCGAAAAATGAAAATCCGTGTTCTAGATTGGATTCTAAGCAAAAAATGTGAAATAACTTTTTTCCCGATCGGCCTTTGTTTTGGAGATATAGAGGTTCAAACTTTTGAAAG
>JAHWXV010987540.1:0-10624 GCA_024586415.1 Phrixothrix hirtus | reverse complement strand
TATAAAGGAAATTATGAATGGATTAATTATTTATGCTTTTAAATTAATTTTAGAGTTTACAATTTCGGTGTATAGGAAAGTTACTTACGTAAATAAATTCCAATTAAATTTAAAATGTGTAAGAGAAAGTCATGTGTTGTCTCACACCAGATTTTTATTTCAAGTAAACAATGTCAAACAGCGCTCTGAATCATCGATACGTTGTTGTTTTTGTTCCATTGTGAGCAAACGCGGTACCCATTTGGAAAAAGCTTTTTCATGGCCAAATTTTGATGCAAAATAGTAAAAGCACTACCAGTTGATATCTTCATGATCTCAGCTATTTCACGTACTTTCACTTTTCGATCTTCCATTACTATATTCAGGACTTGCTTGATATTTTCTTGAGCCATTGCTTTATTTGGAAGATCAGAGCATTCAGCGCCATTTGTGGCCGTACGCCCACGTTTGAAAGCACCATACCACCGATAAATAGTTGATTTCGATGGAACAGTGCCCGGATAACACTTTTCAAGCCATTGCTGAGCTTGAACGGTGTTCCTTCACATTAAAAAGGAATGTTTTATTAACACACGAAACTCGGTTTTTCCAGTGTTTTCAAAATTGCAAAAGTAGCGTCACTTAAATCACTATAACTCAGTATGTTATCATTCGATTGTCATGAAATTTTGACACATATCGTTTGAAAGTTGGTACTTCCTAAAAATCATAGAGATTTTTCATTAAACGCGCCATATCTGTGTTAGTCTAGGAACTTATTGAACGATGCTGTAATCTTGGAGAATCACATTTCCCTTGGTTCTGCTTACCAAAAGTGGCCCACTTGGCACTCTAGATCCGATCTCGCAGCTTTATGCTTCAAACAAGTCGGAGATCTCACCCATTTAAAGTTTGAGAATAGGTTGAGACCGTTTAGACCCCAATGCCTCTAATCATTCGTTTTACTGGATGAGCCTCGAGGCTCTAATCTTTGCAAAAGATAGCAGCTAAACACATAATTTGGACAGAGTATATTCACGGAACTAAAAGCCTTCTACGAAAGTATTGCAAATGGGTAAGTGTTTACAACTTACCACGTTACCGGATTCTGTGCAAGTGGATTTGTAAAGGCTGAAAATTTGGAAATAGCCGGTGAAGGCCTTAAGGTCACAGGTTTAAGTAGAACTGTGTTTACTAAGAACATCTCTTTATCAGCGTATTTGAACAAGATTTTGATGTCGATATAACCTTTTTATTCAATTCACGTCTAAAATCTAAGAAGAGCAGTGATGTGACCTTGAACCGACCACGTCAACGTCAACAGTCATCGGTTTATCAACAGCGAATAAGGAGAATAGGTGTAGTGAAAACATGCCAGCCACGCTTCAGACACCTTAGCTTGAAACAGTTTAGAAATTTTAGCAGGATTATGATGTACATCTTCCATCTCATGATCCCGCCGTAGGATATAAATCTGTTCCCAAAATTGAAAGCAGCCACGAAGAAGTTTAAAATTCACATTCCTTGCTTCAACTCGAAGCAAAACGCACCTGTGACTATTGCAGCAGAAAAAGTGGCAAAAGGGAGAAGGAAGGACAAACAGCTCTGCATAAAGGAACGAAGACAAAACTAAGAAGGCCAAAATTATTGCATACTATCGGTAGATACGGCTAAAGACGAATCAGATATGCACTTTCATAGTTTAACAGCGATACTTCCAGTAACTTTATTTCAGATTACGGCTTTGTTCGTGTTAAACTTTATAGTGAAAACTAAAATGCCTACTGTCCCTTTGTGGCTAAAGTTTTAGGTATTGCATTGCATTATCAAGTTGTTTACTCGAAAACATCTCTTAAAGTATTCTTCTTTCATTAGACTAATGAACAATCATATGCCCAAAAGAAGCCAATTTTCATACGAATTAGGGGAAACACTATTTCTCCTAGATACATACGTAAACTTGCTTTCCAATCGTTATGCACGCGTTCTGGTACTATTCTGCACTAATTTGTTTTATTTTAATAGCAGTTACTCTAGTAAATTAGTGTCCCATTACAAACATGGCAAAAAGGTATTTATTATTAGGTTAGTGTAATATAAATAAGAGCATTTCAAATGGAACTTGTCCTAAACCTTGAGTTGGCGCTCAGGATCAGTACAGGTACTGTACGTGTCTGCACAATAAAATGCAGCCTAACGCACGCAGAACAGTTCTAAAACACTCTAGTGTAACCCTTAAAGCCGAATGGAAAAACACCTGATGCAGTTAGTGTAATGACTCACACGCGTAATTGTTTTTCTAATAAAATAAATTAAAACAACAAGAAAGTAAATGGTGTGACGGTAGAGCGTCTACTGCGGTTCCAAGTTTGATCCATGGTAGAACATTAAATTTTTGATAAAGGAAAAAATGCTTTCACGATCAGTCAATATGGGAAAAACGACTTTCGGGAAAAGATCGTATCAGTTTTTGGCAGTAAGGGGCTTATCATCCCAAAAACATTTTGCCATACAATTTATGAAGCCAGAGATGAAACTTCAAACAATGAGAAAAGGGAAATCGGATACGAACATTTATAATGCAAACTGCGATCTGCATGTCATTTCCTGATACTAATTCTCCGATGATAGGATACCAAAGGGAGAAAATTTCAAAGTTGTGTTTCTGGCTATATCCTTTTCTCTGGATGGAAATCCTTAGAAAAATGGGAAAAACGTTCAAACTATGTCTAAACTTGACACAATCGATTCCCGAATGATGTTTTTCGTACATCTTTCGCCTTGTTTCAACAATTCGGAAGTCATCTCGAGTTGTTGATTCCGTTAGGCACTGCTTGCCACATTAAGCTTCCTAAACGCAATCGAAGAGATATTTGTTATAGGCTAACTTATGCTGGGCATTTCACAAAAATGTATAGGGACAACATAATCCTATTATTTTTTCATAACGGTATCCGTTGGACTTAATTTTATAAAATATTTCCAAGATTTTTTAGAACAACCATAAACGAGATATCCTAGTTAGGCTAGGCACCCTACCATGTCTGTTTGCGGCTTAAAGTGCCTGAAAAATAGTTAAAGTGCTAATTAATAATATCTTTTGGACCCAAAAGAAAGAAAAGGAGAAGAGGAACATTTACCATGCTTAGTGAACAAGTTCGTTTTTGATACTATTCAAAAATTTGAATTATCGATAAAAATAAAAACAGCAAAGAAATGAAGAAGAGAACCGAGAAGAAAGATTTACATAATATTGTTTGATGAAAATTTGGAAGATATCTGGAAAAGGTGTGCAAGGAAAATTTAGTAGAATGATTGCCGTTCGAGAGAAGCGAAGGCAAAATAACAAAGCAGAAGAGGGCATGAAACTTTCTCGTGTAGTAAGAAAAAATAAACAAAGGAAGAAAACCTCTTTTTACAGAAGTAATAAAGCGAACATTTTCTTTGAAAATTGTTTGAATATTATCTTCAAGAAGAAGAAGAACGTTTGAAGACACTGAAATTTACTAGATTAGCTTCTAATTTTAAAATAATTAGTTAAATTTCGTCAAAAATTATGTAATGAAGAAAGTGACGGTAATGTTCCACCCGTAGTAATTAAAAACCCTTTAATATCAACCAAGGGGATTGAACGAAACATTGGAGTGTCGAAATCCACGGCAAGCTTTTTATTAAGAAAACTTTAATATCCAGCTAAATCAAGACACTTATCGGAATTTAATAAACTTTTGAATTCTGTCGTCATAGAATTGTTGCATGTTGGACCGCAACTCCTCATCGTCATTAAAGCGCTGAGAAGCAAGCCGTTCATGCATGCCTATAAAAAGTTGATAGTTTCTAGGCTTTAATATAGACAATGTGAACATTTTTGCACCAAAGTTCAAGCACGGTAGTATGACTGCGGGTATTGTCGTACAAGAAAACCACTGTTCCAAATTTCTCTTAATTGTGGTGTTCTGTTGTTTCTAAAGATATTTGCCGTAATTTCCTGGGCAACAAAGATTTTCCGTCACTTCTTTGGTTTGTATTGCGAGCGAATCTGATCTGATTTCATCTATTGAATTTTTTTGTCAATGTTGTGTTACGATACCTATATTTCATCATCTCGACGAAGTTTTTGCAGGCCTTGTTTGGTGTAGTAGTTAGCGGGTTGTCTTTATGCGCAAAGGACGCGGGTTCAAACTCGGTCGAGGTTGGTTACTTTTTAGCGGTGCAAAATTTAAAAATAGACCTTATTCTCGGGCATAAACGTGAAATCCTAGGCCCCGTGTTAATGTACTGGCCGTGAAACTTCTCCAGGTTCGGTAATTTTAGAGTAGGCATAGAGAAATGTTAATTGTAGTCGAAGCCAAGAGGGCCAAGACAATTTCCGCATCCCGAAACCTTGGCCGCAAAATAAACAAACTATGCGTTCTTTCTTGTGCAGTTGCAAAAGCAAAATAGGTCCTCAGCTAGAGCTAGCGTTAATTGAATTCTTTTGTGGTTATTTTATGAAGAACGGTTGAAAGCTCTATAGAAACTTCTTGAAAAACTATGGAAATCAGTCCATCCATTCTTGAACATAAATCACTGTCCCACTCATTAGATTCTTCCCATAAACTTTGTAAAGTTGGTGAATTAATTTCAATTAGATTGCAGCTTTGGCTATGTGAAAGCTCAACACTGAGCTAATCTTACAACTGTTTTTGACCAAACAACAAGTAACGGTTAAATGCGTACTGGGCAAATACAACGTCCCTTGCCGCATTATTTCACGGACGATTGTTTCTAATTAATCCTCCGATCTGCTTTATAAGTTTTGGATTTTTCATGACCTTAAATTAGGCTGTGGTGCTCGGTGAAGACATATTTGAGCGCTATATTCGGCAGTATCAAAAGAAAAAGAATTTTATATCTGAGTCAAGTTGGATAATAGCACTGATTAGGTAGAGTTTTAAACAAAGTTATCACCATGTGGCACCGAATTAGTAGGCTAATTTGTTTAGCACAGCTCTTCAAATTCCTTCAGCTTGGATGAGGCGTTAATAGATGAGCCTTTGAACCGGTATGCCAATTTTTGATTCCAGCAAGATGGTGCCTCAGTTCATAATTCTATAGCTGTTGTTTCACCTAACCCTATTTGATATTTTCGTTTGCATTTACTTCAATTTTGATAATGAGTAAAACACGCAAGAACCGTTTTTAGGGCGTTTAATACCATTAGCTGTGCACAGGTGCATTGGTATGCTTACAAAAATGCGTTAATTATTTTGAATTTTTAAATTTATTGTTTGTTTATTTTGATTTTTTTGGATGTCTAGTAATTGTTAAGTTGTTAAATAGCCCTTTTATGTTAAACTACGATGTGAAATGTATTGCTGTATTTGTATTGAAAAATTCCATAAAATATAGGGTGTATTCTTTTCGGTATATGTATTTAAAAAATGGAAGTTAATATAATTTTCTCGGGGTTGAAACCTCGGAGAGAAATTATGCGAGCGCCATCTTATACCGACAAAATGTTTGTATTTTTCGCTATCTTCTGAAGCAAGTTGAAAAGGAACGAAAACTGGAAAAACAATTATTTGAAATATCTCGAAACGAAAAGTCCATGTACGTCATTTTCAAATTGCTCAACTTTTTTTTAA
The DNA here is from genome assembly GCA_024586415.1 of Phrixothrix hirtus. Classification (NCBI taxonomy): domain Eukaryota; kingdom Metazoa; phylum Arthropoda; class Insecta; order Coleoptera; family Phengodidae; genus Phrixothrix; species Phrixothrix hirtus. The sequence goes on along the minus strand of JAHWXV010987540.1, from coordinate 5,018 downwards.
TTTAGTCGACCCGTAGCACGAGTGTTTCAAGATTTCCATATTGAGCATCGTTATTTTGAACACCCTATATAGAAAACTTTAATTGTACGCCATTGAATTGAATATTTTTTGAAAACTTATTAAACAGTAATAATTAAATAACAAAATAAAATACGAGGTTGATTCAATTAAAATACGTCTGCATCTAGAATTTTAGGATATAACCATGGAAACTAAATAAAGGTACTGTACATTAGTGTGTTACTGTTACGAATATCGTGTGGCAAGTTGCTGTTACATCGTATTAAAATTAATTCTAAAGGTATCCTTTGTCAACAATTCTTCGCTAAACATGATCAACGCGCGGTTATTTATTTTCTAACCACAGAAGATAGTACACTTCAAGAAATCCATGTCAGAATGCTTGCGGTTTAGGACGACGCTTGCTATTCAAAAACGGCAACAGTGCTAAAAGCATTGCGCAAATAGTGTTTATTCGATTATTAAAGAGCTTGGATATTGCAAACCTTTTGCCCAGTGGATTCCGCACCTGTTGAACAACGATTTTAAGGGGTTTCCCAAAGAGGTTTCAAAATTTAATTTACGACGATATAGCCGTGAAGGAAATCATTTCTTAGATCAAATTAATATTGGAGATGATCTCGAATCAAAGAGAAGCAACCTGATTCATCACAGCCAAAAAATGCAAAACACAAGTCTCTGTTGAAAAAGTGATGCTAACAATGTTTTTTATCATAAGTTATAAATAATCCAACGTCAGTATCATAGTGAAAAATATGGATAAACACTGAAAACTGCTATTAAGAACAAGATACCTGGTAACTGAGTAATTTGCAAGTTTGCCTAAAGAAATTGCGATAGGAAGTCATCCGATAATCTGGATTTATCACTTTACGATTTTCATATTCTTGGCCTAATGAAAAACACTAAAACTTTAAGTCGAATGCTATTCCAGCATACTCCCACAATTGTTTCAGAATGGAAACTACAATTTGGTTAGGCAGTGGAGCGAATGAAGACATTTTTGCCTCATAATTAAAGTTCAAACATGCTTCAGTTGAACCAGTTTTGTATGTCACCATCGTAAAGGCACATACTCCCCAATGAATTGGAGCAAACTTTCGCAGCATAATTTATATTTAGAATGCTGAGGAAAAGCCTAGTATGTTTCAAGATTATTGCTTCTCTTCATTTACATTATAAAAACTTATGAAATATACCTATTTACCGTACAATACTTCCGAATATAGACAAAACTTTGAAATTTCAAAAAGTTTTCCTTAATATTTTCTAAACCCAAATTATGGCATTTTTGAATCATTTTTTTAGATAATGTAGGATTTAATACTTTAATGATTGACTGATTCCGAAAATCCCCCTTCCATACTAGCAAATCTTATCCGTAGATAAGTTTACGCCCATCCATTTCCAATTTAGATTTTACAGTAATCCTCAGTGATTGGGTCTAATTCCTACCTATTATAAAAATTGGCTGATTATTGTTTTATAAACGCTTCAGTGGTTAACTTGTTCGAGTCTAGCGCAGAAATAAATACTTATTAGATGGAAAGGGCAACCTTTTTCTGTGTGTAGATTACGTTCACGCATCCATAGTCGTTGCAAGATTATTTTTTTGAGATTAAGAAAAAGCTAGCGATAGTTAGCGATTTTATTTCCGAGTCTGTATCACGGTCTTTATCGTGCTTCTCATCACTCTGCATCGTAAGTGCCCTGCGAAGGTGATATGCGTTTCGTATCTCATTCGATTCTATTCGACCGATGATCGAACACAATTCATTTTATCTCGAGTGAGTTATTTTGATAAAGTTTTGTTGTAACTTCGGAACCAATTCAGATATCGAGATGACAAAAAACTCAATTGATACCTTTAATATAGTCTATAGCTGTACAAGTTTCATCAATATTTTTTGAGTTTAAATGGAAGACAGACAAACAGACTTACATTTTTAAAACCATATATTGTACATAAGTGCCATGAAATTAGTGTGATACGCTAACTAAAACGTAAATATTTCGAAATCACAGACAGACTTCAATTTTATTTACATGCGTAAATTCAATAATGATGTCGAGGATCGCCACGTCGATTTATTGCATAACTGTCATAGTGGATTAATTTTTAAACCCAAAGTGCTGTTGTCATGTGTCAGGTTTTATTGGCGCCCCGGTAATATTTAAATTTACCGCCGTACGTTTACAGTAAATGCTTGGTTGTTAGGACTACGGTGACAGATAGACCCGGTCGGAACAAAAAAAAAACGAGAGACGATTTTTTCTCGGTGGCAAATATTTTAAGAAAATAAATTGACAGTCGTAAGCGATTTCACTCTTGTGGATTACGAATGTGAATAATTTGTAATTACTCGTCGTGATACTATCGCGATGTGATATTAAAACACGCGTAGATCGTACGTTTGAGAAATCGGTCGTGTATTAGTGACTTTAGAAGTTTCCGGGGTGAGTGCGAGAATTCCGTGTGAGTAAGTGTGACGGAATCCTCGCTCCCTGAGAAGCCAAGTAGTGGGTTTCGGGGGAACTACCTGCCTTTTTCCACCCCGTTGGCCGCTTTATAGGACGTGTGAGTCCACTTGCAAAAGCAGGAACGTATAAGATTCCCGGCCGACGATTATGGTGCGTTTGGGCAAGCGATTAGCCCTGTGACGCGTCGACCAAAACAAAGATACTTATTGTCACATTCTTTGCTTCAATATTGGTTGCCTGTAAGGGCGTATTGGGTATGTTAACGTATATACGTATATACTGTGAATATAATATTTAGATAATAAGCTCATTTTATAGTAGATTGGTTAGTCTTCCCCGTAACTCTTGAATTAGGCCGCATTCAAGAGCCGGAGAAGTTTGCTTGTAACGTTGTGTCCTTTTTTTTGGTTTTGTGTATGTTGAATAAGCCATTTATTTAGGTATAGATAAATAGCTAATCCCCGATTAGACCTTCATTTTAAATTTAGAATAAGTTAAATGTGATTATTTTATATTTCAGGGGATATGTGTTTGTCAAGGCGCCCCCCCCCCCTCTAGCCACGGTCTTAATTCATACTGATATTTGGGGCCTAGGTAAGAGGCAAGTCAGAGAAAGCGCATACATAGGCCACAGAACCGCTTTTCCCTGTTCCGAAGGACAGTTTAATTCATTATACGGCCAATAAGAAGCAGTGGCGCCCTCTCTCCCTAACTTCAAACCTTTTTTTGTACGTAATTTCAGATTTTTAGAGTGTGGACGTGCTGGTGAAATCAGTCACGGACGCCCCTCCTCCGAGAAGCTAGCGTGACATTAGCATTGTCGCCGGGTGTAACGCCAGCCGGGATTGTGACACATGGTCATCACTATTAGTTGATTAATAAGTAGAAATGAATTTTAACTTATTTTATTTCAATTTTGGTGACAATCGTAGATCTAATTTTGGTATCTTTTGGACCTTTGTCCGTCTGATTACCCCTTTCTTTTGTTAAAAGGTTACTCTTTGTTAAATAAAGTCTTTGTGATGAACCAATCGATAGAATTAAGTATAATAATTTATTAACAATTCAATAATAATTATCAAATAAAAATAAACAAAAAAGAAATGTAGTAAAACAATATAAATAGAATATAAAATGACGTGAAGTACGTAATTATCAATAATAGATGAAAATTATTAAAATTAAAGATTCTAATATGTACGTAATGCGGCTTATAAAATTTCTTAGGTTAAACAAGTATTCAATAATTTTGAAATTTTATAAATCAACTTTTAAACGTTTCTACAAAAATTGCCAACAAAGATTATTATTATCAGTAAATCTTGAATTGCGTAAATGAATATTAAAATTTTGAAATAAGAAATAAACGTCTTCGATTTAACGCGAATACACGAGTTTAATTGTTAACGTTGGTACATACCTTAAAATATAATTGGTATCTTAACTGACCTTTGTTTACGCTTACAGATAACGAATTAAAATTCACCCCTTAGACAATGCTTGTGGTTAAATTAATTTTCTTGGTATACCCGTTCAAACTGATTGCGATACAATTGTATCGGGCCTAGTAATTAAGCTCTGACACTGTGATTACTGTTTATTTATTTTTATTCTTTAGATCTGCTAACACACTCAGAAGTTAAATTCAAGGCAGTAAATAGAACACGAAAAGACGTTCTACTGATATACATGGTTTTTATAATGTCTCCCCTGTGTTCTTTTGAATTTACCCAATCAGTTTAGGTCTCGAGCGTGTTCATATATTTTTCTCACGAAATCTACGTGGTATTTCGTAGTTTAAAAGTTGGCAAATTTTCTAGAAGTTTTATTTAATTCGTTTTATTGAGGCAGTCACGTTTTCTGTCTACCTTTCTTTTAAATACATTTCTTTAGGCTTTGTTCATAAATTATGCCAAACTCTAGCAGCCTAAAATAATTATTAACATTTTATGCGCATTACTAATGTCAAATATTTATATAAATTAACGTTTCTTTAATTCTTAGACACGCTGACGCGAATTAATTAAATTGTAATTGATGACATCAATAGTGTGGAACACGGGTGTGAAATTTTATTTCTAAGTTTATTGTGAATGTGAAAACTTCTAATCAAATTATGTGACAAAATATGATGTTGTCAAAGCGGTTCGGGATTCCTAGGTTGCAATTTATGATCTTATTACGTGTGTTAAATTTTAACAGTAAGAACAATTTCACTTTGTCAAAGCATTTTTGAGTATTTCCTGCTAAAGAGATCATAAAAAGACCGAAACTGCAATAAGAAGTCGATTTCTTGATAAATTGATTATAGTTGTCAATTGACGTTTGAGGCACTGACTTTATTAATAGTAGGCTTTATTGTTCTTCAGTCAAACAGTTATTTGAAAATTTCTTTTTTATCGACTACGCTGTATTAAGTAGATAGAGATAGAGAGTTCTGTAACCGCATTTTGCCCCAACCTTGAAAACCGGTTTTTTAATGACCCCCCGCGGCATAATTGATTTTTAATGACCCG
>JAHWXV010987454.1:0-11826 GCA_024586415.1 Phrixothrix hirtus | reverse complement strand
ATATATATATATATATATATATATATATATATATATATATATATATATATATATATGTAAAATGCATATTTTTCAATTCACTCTAAGAACGAGTGATTTAATACGAAACATGGTTAATTCTTTGGTCGGTAACCTTCTGAGAAGCTCTCTGGCTGTCTAAAAGAAGAACACGTAATCTTCATGCACTAGATATGACTATATTTATGTAAATATGAGGTTTACAATTAGAACTTATTTAAGTAGGGCGCAAATATGATAACCAAAGCTTTTTTCATTTATTTTGTATTATTCGCGTTATTGTTTTATTATCGCTCCAAAAGTGGAAATCCCAATAAGAAACAAGTTTAAGATAGATAAATATTTTGTTTCTCATGATATAAGTCGTTCCATTTATCATTTAGGTACTCAACATTTTCTTTTTCTTGGAAACATTAAATAAATAATGCCTATTTACGAGAAGTTGACATTACTTCCAATTAAACATTTTGTCAGCCCTTAATATATTGTTTGCCCATCACAAACTTGATTTACTCACTATCCTTTCCCACTGTAGCTAGCTCGGGCGCATCTACGGGGATAGTTCAATAAATCAGGTAAAAATGAAGCAAGAAATTGCTTTGTTTTGTGTAAAAACATTAATTCCAATGTCATCAGTAAAATCAGATTTATCAAAGTCTGTAAAATGCGTGTCTACTTCGGCGATCACTTTATTGTTGGATGTATATTTCTTACCAGCAAGCCAAGTTTTCATGTTTGGAAAAAATATAGTCAGTAGGACACATGTAGGGCGTATGGAAGCATTTATACAATTAATCTATTTTTGCAATTATATTAGCTGCCTAAAATGCCGGTGAATTATTGTGGTAAAACAAAATTGTTTTCTTTGCCGAATGTGGCCGATTTCTTTGATTTTTCATTCAACTGATCTAGCAATGATGGATAATTCTCCTCTATTATTATCTATCCTTTTGGAGTCAATGAAAACTATTCAGAAAGCACCCTAAAAACAATTCCCATGACTTTACCACCCAATGGCGCCCCTTTTGCCTCCTTCGGTACACTTCAGGTAGCTTCTACCCATTGTTTTGATTGAATTTGGGTTCACAGGATATGATTGTGGATCCAACTTTCATTGCCGTAACAAATCGACGTAAAAATTCAGATGCATTACGCTTAAACAATTACAAACGATACTCCGAAGACGATTACTATTTTGATCCATTTTTAACAAACGCGGCACCCATCTTGCAGACTTTTTTTCGCTTTCAAGTCATCATGTAAAATTAAAACCAGTATACCAACAGGCAAGTTTAAAGTGGACGAGGTTCCAACACAATACCATAATTTTGTTATAAATTCTAGTGTACAGGCATATTTTTCTTGCTAGACCGCTCAGCATCACCAACTGTGGAACTACCACAACAAATATCACTTTAGAATCATTGTATCATTATTATTGATGGAACGGAGTCCGATGTGCCAAGCCTTTATTTTGTTTACGTTATTGTTATTTCGCGCAGAAAGTAATATTCAGTGATAACGCAAAAAATCACGTTTTGCCATTCTGGCGAAACTAATACAAGTTGTTTAATTTAAATGGTTACCAAACTAATTGGCTGATATCCTTATAAATTGATATGACACAAACTGGAGAAATGTGTTTTAATCAAATAATATTTATTTGATTCTGATGGCTCCATATCTTGCATTTTTACCTGACTTATCGAACTAGCCTCGTATATCTCCAAGGAACTCCCTTATTGCATCATATTCTAATCCTCAAATCCAATTTTGCCACGATAAAATGTGACCGTACATACTTATTGTTTACTAGAAACAAAAACACACATTATTTTCTTTACTTGCTCTGCTAATACTTATGCTTATCCCATGCTCAACATGTCTTCAAAAGGAAATACAATAAATATACTTACACATGGATATTTGTATCACATAATGCGGGTAAGATAATTATAAAATTTTTATTTACTTAAGCTTACTTATCAAATTTAATAATTTAATTAAATCTTCAACTATTTTTAAGCGATTCTAACAATATTTTAATCTTTTGCATGTTTTATATGTTATTGAAAACATAAATCAACAAGCTATTTGCCCATGTTCTAAAAAAACATGGTTAAAAGTCAACAATTTCAATGATATGATTTAATTAATAACGAATGAGTAGTCAATTATATCAGGAATAGTTACTGTCCTTGTTGTAAGAGAAACAATTCTTAACAAAGAGAAAACTTGCATGAACCTAAATCATCCGAAAAATGTCCTATCTTTACCAAAAGTCCACTTAAATTTATAATTTTTGAACACCTAAATTATTTAAAAATATGTACATATGTATGTATGTATTTCAATTTTACATATACTATTATATTTCGCAATACTAAATCATGTTGAAATAATAAAAGCTGTGATTCAAATATTACCATATTTTCGGCATATATCCTACTTTACCTAATTGAGATGCATCTCGTAACCATATCTTACTATATTATTGGTAAGAATGATGTATATTCCAAAGCAGTATCTTTTGCACACTAAATACAATATGTATTCAAATGCGTTCCCGGTTAATTTAAAATATTTCCTTAGAACAAAATATATAAATCAAACGAAGGGTAATTACAATAATATAATGGTTTTTAAATAGAAAACATCATAACAACATAAATTAGGTACAAATGCATTTTCGAATTTTTCAAGATAACGTTTGCCGTTTTTGTTAATTCAAAATGGAAATGAAATTTACTCAAGCTGAAATAGGATAAGAATAATAACTAAAGTTAAAGATAGTTATACAGTTGTCGATGTATCATTAAAATTTAGGTATATTTGATTTATGCGAGTAGAACTGTACGTGCTAAAAGTGAGCGTTTAGAAACGGTTTAGTACGAACCAACAATTATCGGTATGATAGAACCGTCTACATTTAATAAAGAATACTAGTCTAGATAGTTTGGAAACTTCAATTTTACAGAATAAGGATAATTTCTCAGCAAGCAGAAAATAGTAATGTAACATGGCATAACATCTTAAATCAGAAGGGACATTCGTTGTATAATTTAATTTAAGTTTTGTAAATGCATAACGACATCCGCATTCCTAGGATGACTGCATGTTTTACATCTTTATGGCTTTTATGGCTTTGTTGAAAATTTCTACATTTAGTTAATACAAAAGTTTTGTTTATAAAACTCCTAAAATGAATTCGCCTTAAGAAGAATGCATTTACGTGAAAATGCAGTTATTCTTGGAATTTATTATACGAGATGTGATCAATAAATGCGGTGAATGAATTTTTATAGCAGCAAATGGTGACGCTACATCCATTTAAAGTAATAAGTTCGATAGCCTGATCCTTTGAAACAGCCAGTGTCAAGTTTGAACAAGTTGTGACTTATCAGTTGGCTTCCAAAGCAGGAAGAGTGAGATAGTGTTTACCGTGTCTGTTGCGCATTATGGATTTAGAACAACGCGTTAACATTCAATTTTATTTTAAGTTGCAAAAAATTGCCACAGAAGTTCATAAAATGTTAAAATCAATGTATGGCGATAATGTGGTGAATCTGAAGACTATTTACAAGTAGTATGAGTGATTTAAAAGCGGAAATGGACCGATTGAAGACGAGCAACAATCAAGACGTTCTCCAACCTCAAAAGCAGACAAAAACGTGCAAACAGTCACACAAAAAATTCACTCAAATAGACGATTGACTATTCGAGAGCTTGCGAAACGATGTACGGAGAAAGAAACCAACAAAATGGGCCGATGATTTCCTTCTTCATCACGACAACGCGCAGTACCATACTTTACTTCTGATCCGTCAGTTTTTGGCTGAAAATAAAGTTCCTGCCTGATCACATCCGCTTTACACTCTAGATATAGCAGCATGCGACTTCTGACTCTTCCTAAAAATAAAAACCGCGCTAAAAGGAAAATGTTTTTTACGATTCCCGAAATTGAAAAGGCCACGACGGAGCAGCTGGATTGGAATACCTCCCAACCCCATCAAACGTTGAACACTATTTTTTAAGATATCTCTCGCATAGTTAAAGTAATTCATTCAAAAGTCTCTAAAATTCTCTTTGTCAAAGATGTAGGATATTTAGAATTTTGCCCATATAGAAGCTCTAGGTGTACATATTTAATAGCGTTAGGTTTGGAAAATATAACGACCATTTTATTAAGATATTCTTACAATGCGTTACAGAAAATAAATTTTCTTAAAAATTGCAACAAGTAATCATTCAATTTTTTGCTTCAATATCATTTTAAAGGAACTCGATTAATTGTCCCTATGAATAGTTTTTGAAAAATGCTCAGTTCAGTAGTTCATGCTTTTGGTGTAACAAACACCTGCAACAAGCTTTTTTGCTTGGATTTTCTTTGTCTTATTTGCAAGTTTAACGATTAAAGTAAAAATACTCTGAGGAGTACATTTTGATTCAAAAGCGAGTCAAATAATGAATTATCTTAAAGTAGTAACAAGTTGTAATGCTTACTTACACATCGCTTTTTAGAAATCACTTACCAAACGATTTGGATATCTCTTAGACCAAATAATTCCGCCGTACGTGGAAATGATGAGTCGATATATTCTTTACGCAAGACGGTCATTCTTAACTTGCAACGATTGTTGGTGCAACGGACGTTGTCCAGCACCGCAAATTTTGTTTGTTAACATATTGATGTAAATAAAAGTGAGCGTCGTCTGATAAGCATAGGTTTCCAGAAAATTCTAGTGGTATCAGATTTTGCTAAAAACTGTCATACAAAATTAACTCCTATTGAAATCACAGGTTTGCAATCTATGAACCATGTTAACCTTTCATGGATACAAGAAGAGGAGTAGAAACAGAAAGACATCATCAAAGTCAGGCCCAATTGAAATTAACGATTGAAGATCGCCTCTTCTTCAGTATTACCCTAAATCAACTTCCATAACTCCTATTTGTGGGAAGAATATCAAGGTAGAATTAACTGATGATATGAAAACTTTGGTAACTTTGTTAACTGTAGAATCAAGTTCACTTTGGAATTTTTTTCAAAAACTACTAGGGATACACAATGTCGCCGCATCAATCGCGCCAGTGGTGTTACTGTCATTACAATCGTATTTGAAGATCTAAACAAATCTATTGTATAGGTTTTATACTTTAGATGTTTATTCAGGTCATTCATTTATAATAACAAAAGTCCATCAATTTGAAACTGAATCTAGAACTTGCGTTTTTATTCGCCAAAAGCATTTACATAGATCTAGTTATTTGTTTACCTAATTTGTTTTTGATCGTTCGAGAAGTGTCTGCAGATATTTCTTTCGAAATCGTCGTTTATAGGAGGCTCCTAGTTAGTATAGTTTTCCACAAAGACATATCAAGTTAAATTTTTTGTCAAAAGCATCCGTATTCTGATTACTAAAAGCATTCAAAAGACATCTACCAGAAAATATTTTGTGAACATTTTACGTGGAATGTCAATTTCACATATTATTGAAGCGTCGAACCTTTAGAAACTTTTAGTGTAAGAAATTGCTTCCATGTATTTGCTAAAAAATATGGTAAAAAAATTTTAGTGTAAGGCTGCAATACAAAGTAAACATACGGCAGTTGAAGAAAACCGTAGATCGCCAAATTTGATACGCGACAAAAATAGAGGCAACTTCAAAATGTAGAATTCCATATGTCTTCACACTCTTAGAATTATTTTAAATTTATACAAGGGCAGTTGAATAAGTCAGGTAGTAATGAAGCAAACAGCTATTGTTACAGTGGAAAAGATTTTATTTTTTAGCATAATCCCTTTCTACTCAATGTACTTGTACCAACGATATTTAAATCGACTAATGCCTTTAGTAAAATAAGATTTGTCTTAGTTTGCAAGATAGGCACACACTTCGGCGATCAACCCTTCAATGGATGAAAATTTGTTACCTTCAAGCTGAGTTCCATGTTTGGGAATAAAAAATAGTCAGAAAGTGTCAAATAGGGCGAATATGGGATATGTGGAAGCATTTCGAAATGCAATTCATGTATTTGTGTAGTTGCAATAGCTGAAGATAGTACTGGTACATTATTGTCGCAAACAAATTTTTTTCTTTACCAGAGTGGCCTATTTTCTTTGATTTTTTCATTGAACTTGTTCAACAACAATGAATAATACTCTCGTGATATTGTTCCAATTTTTAGAGGTAGTCAATGAAACTTGTTCCACAATTATCCTAAAAAATAGATGCCGTGGCTGTACGAGTCGATGGCACCATTTTTGCCTCCTTCAACGCATTTGAATCAACTTCTACCCATTATTTCGATTGATTTTTGGTTTTGGACCACTGTGGTGGATCAAAGTCTGATGATCAGTAATAAACTCACGCAACAATTTTGATATATTATACTTAAACAGTTTCAAACAATACTCCAAAGTCGCTGAACGATTACGTTTTTGCTCCACTGTTGACAAACACGCATACTTCTTGCAGAAAGCCCTTTCACATCATGGCGTAAACATTGTGCGAAGTGTTGAAACCTACAACACGTACAACGCGAGTTAAGATGAAGGAACATTCGTTAGGTATAGCCAAAGGAATCGGGTATAGGTAAAGGCGATAAATAATTCGAACATCCTGTATACAGGGTTTTCGCCATATAAACCACATTACCTTAACAGTAGATAGATTTTAACATGCGCGACAAAAACGCTTATAAACTATGAGCCTAAATTGCATAGTTTTTGAAATATTTCCAATTGAAATCTTCAGTCTGGTCCTGCTTCTTAAGTTGGACTACTGTGATAGATGAGGAAACGCCTGGCCGACAGTACGTATAATATAAACTTGTTACGGGATTCACCGCTACGAATAGGTACACATAAGTACATTTCGCGGAAAACAAGTGCGCTGTAAAGACTGCTAGATTCGGGCATTGTTAACTTTAACTTTAAAGGATATGGGCGCGAAGACCCCGCAGATGATAGTACATGTTAAAGATGCCCTCATACAAATAGTAGAAGAAAACTTGTTTATTTATTATTTTCATAGCTGACAAACACAATTTTTTACTTAAGGTAAAATTACATTATAAATCCTTCTTTCATAATTAATAATGATGAGTAAATTTAGTTAATGTAGGAAAAAAGTATTATAAATATTCAAAATGCAGACAAGTATTTCAAAATTTTAAGTGATATTCATTTGTAAATTATATTAAATTTACAAATGTTTTCGATTACAAACCCTTCCTCAACGTACCTAATTAAAATAAGTCATTTGAAAACTTATGGATTACGTTACCTTATCAAAAAAGAATAAAAACGTTTCATCCACTAATTGAATAGTTATTTATTTCATAAACGTTCTTAAGTTTAATATCATTTACAAACCATTTTTAATATTTATAAAACCCTGCAACTCCCTATTGCTTTCTATCTATATTGGCTAAATTTACTCATCATTTTTATTGAGTCAAAAGCAAAAATAAAAATAATCTAATAATTAATTATTCAATAAATTTATATCACAATCGGCACATTGAAATACGTAATTTTAAAAATAATGTCTTAAAATTATTACTACGACATTTTTACACAGCTGATTTCATTTATCTATAGTAAAACAAACTGGTTAGAATTCAGTAATATGATATTAAATAAATAAACGTAGTTTCTGTGGTGTACATACAACGTATGATTACAGACCCGTATTTGTGATCAACATTTACGTGTAACTTGTAAAATGTTTTTTTCAATGTAGTTTAAAATTTTAAAGAGTTTTGGGTTCCCTGAGTGTTCGTCTACACCCGCGTTAAATAATACTGCTTATATTAAGGCCGTCCTGTATAATAAATAAAATAAATGAACGCTATTTGTTCCGGGTATATAATAAAACTTTTCCTGTAGCAGAACAGAATGTCATTAAATAAAAACCGACTTTGTTCTGATAAATATAATGAATTTTCTGTCGCTAAAGTCAAGAGAATTAATTTAAATGGATATTTCAAACCACAGGGGGCGGGATGATCTTTTAACTTCCTCTGTATACGTGGGTGTACACTTTAATCATTAGAAATGGAAGATGTCACCAGATCGAACCGATTTCTCATGGTGTGCTAAATTTGAAGCAAAAGCCGACTTCCTTGAAAATTTTCAACTACATTTATCTGGAAAACAACAAAGTATGTTCAAAAATGGCGATGGAAAAGTCTCTAGGTTAGTGAGGTAGATTTCTACAAAAACCAGTTTTTCTCTTTTAATTGATTAGGCATAAATCTATTAATTATTACGAAATTAAAGCCCTAAACGTTTTTTTAATGCAACACATTATGTGCAAATTTAGTAGCTCATTACGAAATTAAGGCACTTGAGCATCTTTTTTAATGCAACGATATAATTTTCAGGCGAAAAAATTGAAGAAAAAAATTTAAAAGCCTTTTAAAGGTATTCTTCATAATTTTCTTGAAGTACATAGTTTAAAAGTTTGATCAAGAGATTTCCTTAAATATTCCTTGTTTCTATATTCTATTATGGTTATTATTCTAAAATTTCGCTTGAAATTTTTTATAATTAATTCTATTTTTGCACTTCCCGGACAAAAACGCAATATTTAGTCACTTGTTTCTATTATCAATGTGACACTTCTAATCGCAAGAGATTAAAATTCCACTTTAGTCTTAGGCCGGTACTAATAGTCGATAATTAATCCTGGATTGGAAATTAAAACTCGGATTTGCTCAAAGTGTAACCTATAGTTGTAGTAATCCGAGATTGAACGGGAATTAATCCTCCGTCTAATAATCCTGATTCTACCTAGTATCAACCCCAGATCGAACGTTTATTCGTTTGGATATAATATGATTTTAGTCAATAAACCAGCATTATATTGATATAATTATGTCAGTCTATGCATCTATCATCATTTTATAACCTTAAATTGTATACATTCGTAGTAGTTGGAGATTTGTTTTTATATAAAACGTAAAATGGATTATGCAGCATATAGAGATGATTATTTTGATTACATCATCGTCTGTATTGATTAAATAATCAACTCAGACTACGAATTACGTAATTAATAGGAAAAATTAATTATTAGACAAACGATTGCCGAAAAGATAGCGTTAAAAAGCGTACTATTCAATTAAATGCAATACACTTTTATCAATGAATTTTTAAAGAAATAAGTCATACACATAACAATAAATTACAACAAAATAACCTCAAGTGAAAGTAATGGCGCAAAATATTTAAATATTTTTCAGGCCTGTCAATTTATAAATACCCAATTTTACTAGAATATTACCAAATCGAAGATTAAAAACAAAAATTCACCGATTTTACCCGAATCCGTGATTATTTGTTAGCCAGAGATTGATTGAAGAATCCTAGATTTCTCAATCCCGTATTAATTCTCGAATTGATCTACGACTATTAGTACCAGCCTAGGGAATTAAACTAAATTCTTCATAAACTACGTAATTCCATGGCAACAACGAAAATTAACTAATTAAAATTACATATTACTACGTAAATAAAGTTTAAATAACATTCGCCGTGAAGCATGGAATGATCTGTTAATGTCAAAATCATCCAATTTTATTTTATTCGGCCTTTTTGATTTCAAATTATTCGAAAGCGCCAAAAATAATATATGTACCTCAGGACTAAAGCGCTTTTTAATCTTTTGAGAAATTAATTCTCTTGCTACCGTTAGATAAATAAACCTTTCTTTCAGGATCAAAGGGGGCATATTGTTCCCATGGTATTTAATATACTATTAAGTATTGCATGTTCGGTTGTTTACCTAAAATATAATTCGTTTAAAACAACTATTTCAAGAAATAATTGCGAATAACGTATCCATTACTTAAAATAAACACATATCTGTAGTCTAAGGCAAATATACACAGGAAGATTTGATTTAATTTTGTAAATGCGCCCTATATTTTAAATAATCACGATATAAATTATTTAGAGACACCCTGTGTATCAATAATAAGATAAATCAAATATTTCCAACTACAATTAATTCCAGTTGAAATAACAATTTAAATCTTTTTTTGTTATAAAATCAAATTCAAGTCATATACAAAGTAACGAAGTATGATAAAAATTAGTTCATCAGCAAATTCGTAGACAGACTTAACCTTCAACAAATAGTTAGAGTCACTTTTCCCCGCTTCACCTCACAACAATCCCAAAAATGTTTCGGTAGGCAGTGTTAAACTAGACACCGTTAGAGTAGTTAGAGCTCCTGTTTTCCTTGTAAGTGCACGAGCACTTAATTAGGGTCCACGATTCGATTCCGAATAGAAAGTTTAGAATGACAACGCTATCCCGTTTTTTTGAGTGTCATTAAGCTAATGAATTTGTGATAATTTGTCGCTTAACGCCTTCCGGCGGGTCGTAATTAGGGATTAACCTCATCTTTTCACATCATGTCCTAAAAATGGTTAGGGGCGTTTCGTGACGTACAAATCCCGTATATCTACTGGAATCTAGGGCGTCGGTACCACTTCTTTCCTGCTCCATTTGGAAGCTCCCGTCTTTAATCAATCATAAGTGATCAAACAAAAACCATCTTTATTTCAAAATATTCTGGGGACTAATACTTCGGTCAAGTTAAGACTTGCGATATAAATATTTTGTAAATATTAGTACGAATTCTGACTAAAATTAATTTTAAATAAATAACTTTTAGGCTGAGTGTAATATAGTATTTAATTAGAAATAAACGTAATTACTCAGGGGTCACTGAAGTGAGTTCTTAGCTATAAACTGTTTAAACGATAATTTTATTTAACTTCAAATTAATTGAGGTAACATAAATGTAATAACTTGTATTTTATATTACCTTTTTATCATTATAACAATTTATTGGGTTCCGATTTAATTCTTTCATATTTTTAAGTTGCCATTTTTCTTTTCAGAAAATTGTTATAAATAGAATAAGTAATTATCCACATTAACTATAAACCTACCATTGACTTGACCGAAGGGTATCCGAGTGGCGTGCAGTCTCGGCCTACGTAGCGAGTATACTATTGCTATTTTTGAATTATGGGTTTTAGAAAAGGCGACTTTGTTCCCCCTTTCCTCTAACATCAAACCAAACGGCATTAAAAAAAGTGGCGCCCTTGATTACGACTTCTTCCAGGTGTGACAACTATAAGACGTTCCTGAAAATAGCACTATCTCGTTTAATAGCCAATGTGGAATCCCCCTATTCTCCTCCGACAGTCAGTGCAATCCTGCTAGTTCAGGATAGTAACATATTATACATGCTTGGGTGCACAAAACGTCTTTTACTCCGTTATAATTTACACTCCTAATTTACAATTTCCGAAAAATTTTAATAATCCAATTTATTGTAAAAGAATAATATATTAATTCACTTCCAAAAATGAAAATAAATATCGAAAAATGTGTTCCTTTAAATTTATTCTCCCAACGCAAATTATAGTTTTCAGAAATGGTTAATCACAATGGAATTTCGTAGAAACTCCTACCAGGAGTGTCAAACAATTCCAAAACGATGCTTCTTATACAAGATGTTATTATTAAAAGCGGAACGTTGGCAGTTGTGTAACGGTCTTTTTTTCAAGACCGACCGATTTTGCAAGTTGCATCTATTTTCATCTATTTTCACGCCGTTATTTGTCAGGTGCGATTTGGGTTGCCTAACTCCGTCTTTATTTGTTTGCATTCACGGGGAGTATTATCTGATCCCTCCGCGTGCCGAATAGCATTGTGTGTTAGTTATTGGTGGAAGACGCACGTATTGGTTCCGTTCCGCTATTTACGACAACCTTTGTAGT
>JAHWXV010987430.1:0-12848 GCA_024586415.1 Phrixothrix hirtus | reverse complement strand
AATTATGTACTGACAGGCTCCCCTCAAAACGGGAATGGTTTAATCTGGGCTCTACAATAGTCGGCAGCCGGGACTATAAATTACACCGGATTCCCGCCGATACACGTTAACATATCACATACGCCCTTATAGGCAAACAATGTTGAAGCAAAGAATGTAATAATAAGTACCTTTGTCTTGGTCGACGCGCCACAGGGCTACTCGCTTAACCAAAACACCAAAATCGTTAGTCGTGACTCTTACACGTTCCTGCACTCGCACTCACACTTCCGATGAAGCTGCGAACGGGGTGGAAAAATGCAGGTATTTCCCCAGAAACCACTCACTATTTGATTTCTCAGGACTGGGATTCCGTCTCACTTACTCCTGCGGCAACCTTAGGCTCACCCCGGAAACTTCAAGAAAAATCACTCACAGACGACCGATTCTATTACGCACGACCTACGCGTGTTTTACTGCCACATCGCGATGGTCTCATGACGAGTTATTATAACATACACATTCGTAATCCCTAAAAGCGGAAATCGCTTGCAACCGTCTCTATATTTTATTAATGACCTTTTAATCGCCTCGAAGAGTAAAAAAAGCTTGTCTCTCGTGTTTGTTCCGACCGATTCTATTTATTTTCATACTCCCAACAACCACACATTTACCGTAAACGTAAGGCGGTAAATTTAAATATTGGCGCGGGACGCCAACTAAACCTGACAAGACGCCAAAAATCACGTCTTTTTCGTCAATACACCGTTAAAGAAACGGTTTATCAGTGAACTAGAAGGCCCGTCATATTAAAGATAGTTATAAAAATAAGTTAATAATTAATTTATGTTCTGTTATAAGTGGCCGTATTACGAGACTGATTAGCTCATTGATTAATTAGAAGAAATCAATTAATCGTGAGGGTAAGCTCCAATAGATTGAATAAATTAATAACTAAAAATTTGCACGTGTAATTTATGTTATCCTCCAAGAAATCGAAACCGATTCAAGACAATCGAAGAATACACATATATACGTATATAAATAACAACCAGTGCGTGGCTGTAAAAGGATATAAATTAAATGAATATTTAATTCATCAACCCTTTGTACAACTAGTTAAAATTCATTACTGTTTATACAAGGATAATTATCGTATTCATTCCTTGTTAAAATTCTGATTTTCTTAAAGACGGTGTTTACTTAAGAAAGGATGTCTTTTACCGATATAATCCTTACGATAACTACTATTTCATTTCATTGTTATTTTTAATTTTTTTAGAACATAAATATTGAAAACCTATTCGATTATAAATTTAATTTTTAAAACTGTCAGTGTTGCACTATTAATTAATAAAGTTTTAGTAATTTCTATAGATTGGTTTATTCATTTTTAATGTAATGCAATCATATTCAAATTATTGATTGCTGTAATTTGTTCTAACAAATGTTTTAAATCATATTTTTGCTACTTAAATAATAAAGCCTGGATAAATATGTTATTGTAAATACAAAGTTCATTGACGTAAGTTCGCTGTCTTGGAGGGGTATATCAAAATAGCTTCGCTCAGCTTAATAAATCATTTATATCAACTTGACTATGACGTGAACTAACACACTGTTTATAACAGTTGGTTCAAGGTGCTTTAAAATTATGCGTGGGTACTTTTACATGTTTGCTAACGTTTGGCATGCTATTTTTTACAGTGAGAAAATACGCGGCTCGATGCGCATTCACTTCATTTCGTTCTTCATGATCCACTGAAAATATTCCTTTTTGTAGGCTAACTTCTTTGATCGTGGTCAAGAGAATAAGCTTTTGGGGTTACTTGGTTACTTCATCATATTTTATTGCCATCTCATTGTTGATCTCTTTTAATTTACTTCAACCTGGTTTAATTCCTTGGCTTGTTCTATTTTCCTCTTGTAATTTATTTTGATTGTAATCAATTTTATCCTGCATTTTATGCAGCACTTCTAGTAGAGATTTCATATTTTTATCTATATTTTGTGACTTTTATAATATATAAAACACTTAACAATCGCTTAGTTTTATTTATTTATTTTTTTACGAGCTTACGTTTAAAATTCCGATTCTAATTTATTAATCTATTTACATTAACTATAATTCTAGTCGTTTTATTTATTTAGAAAATTTATATTATAAAATATTTAATCTCTGATGAATGCATTTAAACCGAAAAGAAAATATTAATAGATAATTATGGAAATTCACGTTTTGTTTAATTAAATTTATACAGTTGCATATGTTACACCAAGTGCACCAATACTATTAATTTTCTTAAGCACAATTTATCTTTCTATATCTTTACACATTATAACTAACTAAACTCGTGTGATTCATATCAAAACTATAATTTCTAGAATATTCTTTGAAAGTCTAGACATTATGATTTATTTAAGTTGGGTAATTTGATTTAAGCGCATGATACATCACGACCCATTGCAAATGTGACTGCTAATTTTATAACAATAGCTTTAAAAGTGTTTGCCGATTTTTCCGTTTAAACTCAAATCACAACTTATAGTTTTAATTGTTGATACCAATTTAACATTTTTTCCATCTCCACATATCAGTTGGCTCCGAAGTTATAACATAAAGTTCCTCGAGAATTACGCGTTCAAGATAAATGGATTGTGCTCGATCATCGATTGGATAGAAGCGGTTAATGTATGCCACATAGCACTTTTGATTTAGTACGGGAAGGATAGAAGCACTTTTAACATTCGCTTTGTTGTTTATTTTTGGACAAATACAAAGTTGGTGACGATTTAAATATTTAATTGCAAAAGCATAAAATTTCCCCAAAGCTTTTCTAAGTTTTGTCAAAAATTTATGGTACTTTTGGTATAAAGTTCTGGTATCAAGTCTGCTTAGAATTCTAACGATAACTAGGGGTTAAAATTTTGAGAAGTATGTCTTTTGTCGCGACGAAATATTTTCAACAGTTTTGGTTTGGGTAACTATAACAAAACTTGTAAATTGGTTTAAAATTACTGAAAAGTTTAAATAATTCTGGAAAAGGTTCTGATGCGAACAATCTAAACAAAATGTTTCTTTGGAATCCAAAATTTTAGAAAGTCAAGAAAGGGCGTTGTCACATTAAATTTACGTGAATAATGCGTTTTGTTTTATACACTACCCAAAAAGTCTAAGGAAGAATATCGTACATCTGTATGGTAATTTATTTTATTACTTTTACATTAAAAAACAATATAGATAAACAATTGAATCACATATGTTTGTTGCTATCACTTATTCTGCAGTTGTTTTGTTTTGTGGCTGAGATTTCGCCCTCTTGACTTCAACTACTATGGTCATTTCGCCATGCCTTCTAGAATTTTGCCGAACTTTGAGAAGTTCTATTACCAGTAGGGGTTTTAACGTTCAAAGATCGCATTGACACGGCACCTACATTTTACTTCCTTATCCGAGAACAATGTATGTTTTTACATTTTGTTCGCTGAAAATAGACCGACCTCGAAATCGTTATTCTGCAGTTATTCACAATTTGACGTTTATTTTTTCGTTCTGATTGTCGCAATTTCAACCATAAATAGTGTTAGCCTTCAAGTTAGTCTTTCTCAAACAATTCCATTCAAAAATAAAACGAGCCGTAGATATGCTAGATGAGGGCAGGAACTGATTAAAACTCAGAAGGTAATTTGAAAACTATTCGCTAACTGGAGACGGAAAATGTAAAAGAAAGGCATGTAGATCTCTATGTGTTATGCTAAAATGTTGCACCACGGCACACCAACTCCTTGTGGATCTTCACCAAGTTAACGGAATGGCCATTTCGCGTAAAACGGTTTCAAACAGACTTCATGATGTTGGTCTTCTTAACCGTTGACCAATAAAAGTTCCAGTGTTACTGTGGGGACATCAGACTTAGCAGCCAATGCGCTTTTTTTGGATGCCATCCAAACTTAAGGCGCGGGAATGGCGTTTTGGACCTGACACTTCAAGCATGCTTATAATTATGAAGGAGCGCCGTATGCAATGGAGTATTAATTCACCTTAGAACAGAGCTCATTTGTGTCTAAACATGCAGAGGCTTGCATAACGCGAACGGTGCGTAATTTCCTAAATTTCTAAACCGCGGCTTAATTTTCTTTCTATCTGTGTGTTCAAAATTTCATGTTGGTCATATCTATATTTTAATAGCACTTCATAACTGTTTGTTCCAAAGGTTCCCCATATCATTATAAGCATTTTAAAAGAATTAATGACAAAGCATCATCGACATGGCCATGGCCAACTTAAAATGTTTCCTTCTACGTACCCCATCATTGACCTTGCATAGTCGTAACACTTTTAAACATATAATAGAGGAAATGTAAATATACAGTTGAATCACCCTATATACAACTTTGGTCCTTCGCGTTTTGGTCGTTTTTGAGTTACTTTGAAAAATTTTCGTTTCGCCGCAAATTTTAATGACTTGGCTTCCATATTTTTAGAACCTAAAGATCTATGTTTTATTACGTCAGTGAACTTTTCTATATTTTGTAAGTCGATAGGGATAAAACATCAAAAACGATAGTGACCCACATAGTACACAACACTAACATGTGTATAAAATTATACACGAAATTAATATACCCAATTATAATTAGTAGTCGCCTAATTTTTATTTCGTAATTAATAACATACCTATTTGTTCTAAAAACGAGCTGGAAAAACGTTAATTCGCCATTAATAAGCTGTAAATTTTTTGATAATGCTTAAGGCGATTAAATAACGTCGTAAATTTAGATTTTATTATTAAACCTTAAAAACGATTAATTTATTTTAAAAATTAAAAAGTATCGCTGTTTATTTCAAGATTATGATAATTTTATTCGTTTTTGACTGT
Source organism: Phrixothrix hirtus (assembly GCA_024586415.1). Lineage (NCBI taxonomy): Eukaryota > Metazoa > Arthropoda > Insecta > Coleoptera > Phengodidae > Phrixothrix > Phrixothrix hirtus. Next base: position 7,989 of record JAHWXV010987430.1, on the reverse strand, counting down.
TTCAACATAAGGAAACTGAATTTAAATAATATGATTAAAAATTTACAAACTTGTAATTAAGTTTTAATGGTTTTTAAAAAATTAAATTAAACTTTTTTATTTAGGTTCATAATGTGTAAGGTCGATAGATTACATAAATTAAGTCAAACTAGAAAATATAAAATAAAGCCAGAAAAGCAAACTTTCGTGTATTTTATGGCTATAATTTATATCTTCGGATGTTAAAAAAAGTTAAAGAACGAACCGGCCTATAGTTACAGGGCCATAGCTCATAAGGTACGCGGACCCATCTGTAAACATAATGGTTAGTCTGCCATGATAGCAATTAAACTACCTTGCATGATAGGTCAGAGGGCATTTAAGAATATCTCTACATATAGGTTTGATCTATGTATGCATCTACATACTTGGAAAAGTATGCATTTAAGTATGGGGTTTTATTTGTAATTTGAAATATTTTTCTATTTATAGGCAAATATAGAGAAACCTGCTAATATACCAGTGGTTTTGGCATTTTCTACTGTGCTGTATCAAACAAGAACAGGAGGGTACCAAGAAGAAATTCAATTACCTTTAGGTATGGTTGTCAATGCAGTTTTTAAAAATCAAAATTGGTTGTATGTGCAAACACCGCATGCTGAAGAAGGATACATCAGTTATGCAGCTTCTTTGCCTTTAGGTAAAATTATCTCTTTCAACACTTATTATATAGCTTTACGTTTCATAATTCTGCATACAGTTTCACCTTTTTATATATGTCTAACATTAAAAAGCTATGGAAATTGTATTTCGCGGAAAAATATAATTGACAACGTTGTTTCGAGAGTACTCTGTGAAGTTGGCACTACTTATCACAGTTTTAAATTGTTCTACCAAGTATTGATATATTAATATATTATAATATAATATACCTATATTAATAATAATATACTAATATAAATATAAATAATAATATCAACGAATAAAAAATATTAAGGAAGCGCCAAGCGTCCAGTTTTTAAGCGTTACTTGTGGTAGATGCCATCTTTGTCGGTACATAATTAAAATATCAAACCATGGGAATTTTTGTTAATTGTGTGTGTGTGTAATTTTGAGGATATTTATTTATAATTTAGTAAAAATCATGGTTGGCTGTGCAGCTTACGGTTGTACCAATAGAAGGGCTAAAAATCGCCGGAATTATCATGCTAATATTTGACAATTAAAAATGTTTTGTATGTTAATAATGTATATTGTGGCATATTTCATAATGTTCAATTGATTATATTTAAAATAAGAACTATTTAAATTAAAAATGTTCTTACCGCGTAATGTTTGTTTATGTGTTCATAGGCGTGCATGCTTTAATTTGTTACGATTTGTTATTAATTTTGAGTACGCACGCCAATGATAGAATAGTAAACATAAATTTGACGTTTTTAATACATGCGCACAACAGGCTGACGCCGCCATCTTCGTTAGTGAATTTGCACACAAAATTTTACATGTTTAGGTCGCTTCCTTAGTATTCCTTATTCATTGAATTAACAATGTGCTAACTTCTTACTTCTTACCTGAACTGACTTTTACATATCACAATAATAATTCAGGGTATATAATTCTATCACACTAGGAAAGTCAAAATTTTTAAATAATGAAAAATTATATAAGTTAAAATGTTTTAAATTTGAATTTATGAAAATGTACATTTTGGTTTTATACCAACTATATTTTGAAAATGTTATCACTTCTAGTATGTTATTAGTATTGTATTATCAAGTAGCTACACTGAAAATATCTGAGGAATAAATTCTAAAACGTATTAAGTTTAAGACCTAGGCCCTTGTCCCTTTAATAATTTCACATCTGAAAGCACCAACCTCAGTTGATGTAATGGTTGGCATGTTTGCCCCTATGCCTAAAGGAATCAATTTCAAACCTGGCCGAGATCGGTAAATTTTTCAATGAAAAAATTTTAAAAACGGCAAAATTCTAGTAGGCATAACGAAATAACCACAGCCGTTGAAGTCAAAAAGGCTAAGGTAATTTACGCATTCCAAAACCTCAGCCACAAAAAAACAGAATATGGGTTACTAGGATTTAGAAAAATAAAATACATTTTCTGCTAAACAAGTGTATTAGAACAACAAACACACACAATGGCATAAAACGTAGAAACATACAAAATTGAAAACTTTATAATTTAACAATAAAGGCTTAAGAGTTCTAGATTTTATAATTCCCGCCTCGAAAGCAGACATTAATTTGATTGAACATTATTTTGAGAAAATATTAACATATAGTTTTAAACTGCCCGGTGTTCTATAATTTATTTAGACCAAGCTGTAAATTGGCACTACTCGTTAATTTTAAAATACGAAAACCCAAATTTCTTTCTTATTGTTACAACATGGTTTTTAGGAAAACTAGTCTCTATCTAATCATTATGGCGAAATTGCGTTCTATGACTTTACAAGTCGCGTGGCTTATTTTAATTCTGGTTAACTTAATTGACTGTAATAATGTTTATTCAATATATTAGGAAGGAAGTATATGAGTCAGATATAAACGTTAAATTATTTATTTCAAAGGAAATGGCTTTACAAATATTTAATATCCTTAGCTATCGCCTTTTGTTAACAATTTTAAAATTTATTGCTTTATATTAATTTTACTAAACGACTTAATAACAATCTTGGTTATAACAGTACCAACTGTACTACCTATTGGCCCGAAGGTGATTCAGTTCGCTATATGGGTGGCTTTGCGCGTCATGCGCGTGGCGACTTCCGTCTGTGCTATCTACTAGAGAAAAAAAATTATATAATCAATGCTTTTACAATTTTATTTATTCAATTCTCATTTAAAATTAAATTTATGTACGGTTTTCCTAAAAATGAAAAATTTTAATAAAAGTTCATATTAACTCGCCAAATTCTAGTTTTCCGCGAAACCTTTGTACGTAACGTATTTATTAATACAGTAAAAGATTGGAAAAAATAAAAACTATAATAGCTATAACGAGTAGTATTTGTCAATTTTTTCGTGCGAAACTTGGATGTAATGTTAATATTATTCTGCTGGTTGGAGGCGAACAATTTTCAGCGTCCATTTTCTACTTGTTCAAAATTACTAAACTGTTTAGCTTGTAATAAATGTACCATTGAAAGAAATAAGCCATAAACACTAGGTTTGTTTTCCTTCCAAGTTGAATCTGTTGAAAACCGTCCTCGGATTGAGTTTTCTGTTTTTCTTCCGTGCGAACCAAAAAATTACTAATGGTCCTATGGTTTCCTTCTCTCGTAGAACCTGTTCAGTACTAGTTTGATACCATCCAAACAGTTCTCTCTGGACAGCAAGTACTAGAAGTTCGCACATGCGCAATATTGTTGTATCTTCGTTTTTAGTTTTTCTTCCTTGAACTGTTTTAACACAGTTTATCCAAAACCACTTCAGTACTGGTTTAACGTTACAACTAGTTCAAGGATAAACATATTTTGGTTGTGTTCAGGATTGGTCAGGTGAAGAAGAAAAACAAACCTACTATCTGAATTATTCGCTGAGTGAATCAAACTTCAACCACAGCTGTTGAAGCCTTAATCGTGTTGAGTTAAAACCTTCAGCTTGTGTTGCTTGGTGCGGAATAGCAAGAGTACCGTATTTTTCAGAATACTATCTTACATCTAAAGTTGGGCATTCAAAACCAGTTTAAAGTGCGAAATGTTTCCGAAAGTTCACTAAATGTGCGAAAAGGGGTATTTATTTTCCTCATGCATCCACATTTAAATACTGAACACATGATGGAAAGCACGCTAACCTTAAATCAGGCACAACTAATCGCCGCACGTGTTAAGCCACTTATCTCATTATGAAACAAGATGATGTTGCTTACACCATATTTAAAAAAAACTAAAAATGACGTGCTTTCAATATAGAAAAACGAAATAATCTTTAATGTTAATTTATTTTATGAAAATACATAGAAAATAAGAATGAGCGCTCCAGAAAAATTGCTTCTGATAGAGGAACGCGATTTCTACAGCTTATTAAATTATAAAGTAGAAACATACATAAGAAATCAAGAACTGGATCCTGATAAAATAAAACTTAAAGTAACTTTGTAAAATAAGTAACCAACCGAATGTGAGAATTTAATAAAGTGTAACGTTAGAAAATCAAGTAAAAAAGGGTTATCATAGCAGTCATCAAAAAATATAAAAACACAAACCCAGAAGCGTTCAGCGTCTTTTTCATTATCTTTGCATTGTACTTCAGTTGTAGATTAAAGATGACCTACAAGTTAATGTATGAGAATAAGTGAAGTAATCAGTGTTACAACATAGCTCAATTAAACTTCAAAAATGGCCGCAATCAAAACAATCAATAAACATTCTGAAGATGCTTCTTTTTATGTAGAAGTTACTTCAAAGGTAAAAAAATAGAAAACAGCTAATTGAAAATAATTCATTGAATATATAGGAGCATTATTTAACACGTGCAGACGGGCCCTTAGGGATCATGAATATCTAAAAGTTTTTATTCTACTCCGAAAAAAAATTTTGCAAATTTTCGCGTGGACATTTATTATGGTTACGAGCCTGTATATGATTTTTGTTTGTTTTTGTGAGTGAGGTTCGGGATGCGGAAATTCCCTTGGCCCTCCTGGACTAGAACTATTATATAGCCATTTCGCCATGCTTACTAAAATTTTGCCGAATCTGGAGGAGTTCCACCGCCAGTAGCGATTTTTAACGTGCCAAAGATCACATTGACACAAAACCTACGATTTTACTTTCTTATATGAGAAGAAAGCATATTTTTTTAAATTTTTCTTCGCTGAAAAATTTAGCGACCTCGATCGGGTTTGAACCCGCGTCCCTTGGTGGTTGAGGCAAACATGCTTTACTATGAAACGTAATGGAAAAGAAAAATACAACTTTGTATATAAATATCGTATTACATTTACTATTCATGAACTTTATCGATGTCGTGTTAGCTTTTTAATAAAAATAATAGAACGTATTCTTTTAACTAGGTTAAATTTGCGTTTTTCTTTAAAACTATTGCTTATTAATTATAAATCATTGAGTGATTAATTATCATAAAACGTATTTAATAAATATTTAAAATTGACACCTTCTAGTTTTAGTAGCTATGTATGCATAAAATTAAAACCTGTTTGAGCCATATTAATTTGTATAAAAAGCTATTTATTTCTGCATACAAATTTAAATTATACACAAACAATTGATTGTAGATGTTAACAATATGATATTTCTCAGAAACAATTTAACGCCCTGTGAAAGCGACTTGAAGCAACGTCGGACAGTTTTAAAAGTGAAAGTCATTTAAAAAATATTTCCATATTCAATAATATTAGTTCAAATGCACTAAAAATGGTATCTATAAAGTAATAACTTCATTTTTATTTTAAAAAAATTATAAATTTGCACAATTAGCTGATCACTAGAAATTTAAGGAAGAAAATAAAACTTTTTATTACATTTGCGGGTATTTAATAATCGGCTGAGAACATTTATTATTGGTGCTCTGAAATCGATGCGTCATACTGTTGCTAAAAATGTACAATCGACCAACTAACACAGTAAATCAAGTTAAAAAGTAGGGACGAAGTGAAAATTTTAATTGTAAATCTTTCGAAAACTATGCAATTTACAAACATTTTTGTCGAACACATTAAGATGTATTTGCGGGTAAAGTAATGTTCCTTAAATCTTAGACACACTGCATACATAAGTTTTTATAAATAAATTACAATTTTAAATAATTATAAGGTAAATCATCTTTATAACAGACGAACAATATTTATTTTAAACATTGGTAATATTTTAGCTTGAATATTTTAAAACAAAAGGATTAACTTGTACTTGTTATATCTCAATCTCTATTGTTTTAGAAAGGTTCCATTTTTGAAAACGGCAAGTGCATGTCGACATAAATTTGATTATTATCGTGTAGGGTTATTGATTAAGATTTATGTGAATTTTATTAATATTTACTTCTCTTTGTTCAATATATCATTTGTTGTAAAGATATACTTGTTTATTGATTTTATTGGAAGACAATAAAAGTATCAAGTACCTTAAATTCTCAATTCTCTTAGAGTAACAGGTGTAAACATAAGGGTTACACAAATAGTAAGTAAAAATGTTACTGCGGTTCCTTCAACTTTCCATAGCAGTGTCATGTTTATGAATTAATTAATTTCAGCGCAATAATGAAGTTCCCGAACTGTGTCCGATGTTAATTGTTGACCGTATCAACTCCCCTAATAAATGTTAATGTGGTGCGAGTGGTGCAGTGGTGCAGTGTGCGACCGGGCATTATTCCAAAAGCAGTCAAGGGTGTTTTGTCTTTACCGTTTACTGCAAGTTCGTAAGCGTTTCGACATAATACTTGGCGTTCACATTTACTCCTTCCTCCAGGAACTTCATCCATATGGATCAAAAACAATGTACTGGGCGACGAATACACCGTCACAGATGGTGTTAGGCCCATTCACTGCATTACGTGGCTCGTGTTGTCGCATGAAATAGTCAACTACATTGTCTAATGTAACTTCGCTGGGAACAGCGTCACAATTTTACAATTTCATATATTCCGTTTTGAAATGACTGACCCCGACAACCACTAGTTATAATTTTTTTCAAAAGCGAGCGTTCGAGGGATTTTACAAACCTCAATACTGAATTCAGCTTGTGCACCAGTAAAATAATTCGCCCCTGGCGAAAAAACTGTTGCACTACAAATGCAAGGGTATTCCTAAATACCAACATAAAGTAGATAAAAGCTGGTTATGCATATAAAACCATCTTAAGAAAATTCCAGATGATTGTTTCGGATCTAATTGAATCCATCATCGGTTAGGTGTATTCAAATACTGTTTTAAATACACAATCAGCAAAATGACATACGATATAGAATATCTTCCGCTTACTTTATGTAGACATTTTTGAATACTCTTGCATTTCTAATACAGGATTTTTTCCCGAAACAAAATCCAGTTTTGTCTATATATAGAAGTTCACACCGTTTTTATAAAGTTACGACTTTGTTTGCTTACAAAACTTCTACTTGAAGTGCTTTTGTACCAATACATGTTATATTAAATTTTAATTAAGTCCATTTTCGTCAAGTATCAACCAATCGTGAATTTTGAAGAAACTTGTTGGGGATTGCAATTAATTGCCTGTCTCTCCTCCGTTTTCGATGGTATATCTGTACGTTATTTATTAATTAACCTAGTATGTTCATGACGAAACTTTTCAAACGAAGTTGTTGTAATATTTGGATGGTATCATCCCTTTTCACTTTGCTAATTTGCACAGATATTGGTCTTTTACATAATATAATGCAAAAGATATTTAATTACTATTCTTTCTTCTGTTATGATTAGTAACCGTGTTTAGCAACGTAAGAGGTATAAGGATATGGAAGACCTGACGTTAAAGCGGGAACCAACATGGTAAAAGGAAGGTTACTGTTTACTAAAAAGTAGGTGAAACCGTGTTAACTCCTCAGAAGAATTGATTAACCTTCGCTGTATACATTTTCGCGTTGACGCCTGAGGAGATAACGAGATCCCCTAAACACTGGATCTATAAAGAAAGAGATATCTATAAAATCTTGAAATGAGGTTTATGGGGTTGAGATGGCACAGATTCGTACGTAAGAATGACTTCTGCCCCTGTTACTGTAGGGCACACACCATAAACGAATGCAATAATGTAAAAAATTGTACGGCAGACTTTAATGGCATGAACTTATAGAATAAACTATATTTAGTTTCTCGATCAACAATAGTGGTCCACAAAACATTTTCGAAGTCCAAGTCCAAAATTAAAAAATTAAAAAATCTGGTGTGAGACAACATACAACTTTCTGTCACGTATTATACAGTGTGTAAAAGAACTCGTCTTATCAGAGTCACCTATGGTTAACAAAACGTATGTCTCAGAATGATTTGCAAAAATGTACATTGTAACTACT